>JAUZST010003451.1:0-17150 GCA_034779995.1 Parotocinclus haroldoi | reverse complement strand
ACACACAGACAAAGACACACAGACAAAGACACACAGACAAAGACACACAGACAAAGACACACAGACAAAGACACACAGACAAAGACACACAAACACACAAAAAAGTATTTGTACCCTAAGGTGTAACCAGTGTTTTAATAGGGCGAATCCCGGATCCTCCTCCATGGCAAAATAAACCAGACCGGCTTAACTAATGAGCCACTCGCATGATTTCTGCTTCAGCTCCAATTTAATTAGTTGGGTAGCTAACGTACACATTTACCTTACGTTTAAGAGTCAGTGAGCATCTACAATTTTATCCATTATTCTACTAAAACCGTGAATTGAGTTCTATTGTTTCCTGAGAATACAATTCTTGACAGAATTCATAATATTTTAAACTGCAATGATATACTATAATGATGATACTACAATAAACAATGTGTTCTGATATCAAATGTTAGAATCATTATGTTTGTGTTGCATGTTCATGTTTACAGTAAATAGAAAGTCTGACTGATACGCCTGTCAAGCTATTAAAAAAAATGTGGGGGTGTCATGATTATGATGAATGTTGTGACTGTGGTTTGTCGAGGTATAAACCCTTAGGAGAACTTAATGACCCAAAAAGGTCAGCATTGAGAAACTAGTAAAAATGGAAAACTATTTGGAGAAACTGCCTCATAGAAGCATATTTTTCGGGAAGAAACAAGATTCAAAGGTTGTACAGATCTTAACTACCCCCTTAAGGCTTTACTATCCACCTACTAACAAGTGCAGGAAGAAGGAAGGAATTAGGTTTTATTGCCAAGTCGGCACTTCAACAGCTATATCATTGCCATACTATCCTCCATTTATTCTTCTGCCCTTTATATCGAGTCCTACACATAAAGTTTGGAATTATTCCTGTGGGTGCCTGTTTGAAAAAAAAAAAAAAAAAAGTGTCATCTTACATAATTACGCATCATATTAGTATGTGCTTTATTGTCAATGTGGCATTGAATCTCTGCCAGAATGGTGGTCCCTCTCCCTGCATTAATCTCATTTACCTGCATGTAGACTCGTTTTTTAAATACAGGTGTCTTCTCCTGTGGCACTGACGCTCAGCCATGCAAAATTTTGTATTTGCACCAAAAAGCATGTGAGCAATGTGTCCAGTGCAACACTTTCTTACATCAAGAGGTACATATTATGCAAAGATACCAGCAATGTTACTTGCAGCAAGGGGTCCTAAAGTCACTACTGAAATTGAGAATATGGATCGTTACAATCAAATGTGCCTTTGGTCTGTAGCTGAATTCATGTCTAATAATCTGGATAACTTTGTAGGACATTGTGGCATTTGATCCAAATCCAAATCCAGTTAATTCAAACCAATTTCACTCAAAAACTACTTCACATACATTTTTTTAACTAAAATATTTAAACAATGACTGTATTTGAAAAGTTTTTACTTGCATATTTTCAGTAGTGCAGCGCAACAGCCTGTCATGGATCAACCCAAGAGGCACCTTAAGGGGTAGCATTGACTCCCCCAGGTCCTAGTGCATCAGATTTCATATTACATTGTGGCTGTGAAGAAAGAGGACAGTTGAAAAAGATGAGAGAATAAATAAGTAATATAATGCCTGTGTAGCTCCTACTTTTAAATAAGTGAAGAAACAGGACTGTGGTAGCCTAGCGGTTAAGGTACTGTACTCTGGACCTGATGGAACTGAGTTCAAATCCCACCTCTGGCACTTTGCTACAGTTGAGTCCTTAAAGAAAGACACTTACACCATTGCTTGTATTGCCAGACTGTATGAGTTGTAAGTCGCTCTTGATATGGTAAATACCATAAATGTAAAAGAGCTTTGCTTTGAAATACTAATGTTAAGAAGCAACTTCTATTACACAAGAGCTTGATGAATAACAGGTAGGTATTGTAAAGTTGGCTTTAGGGTATATAAACCCCAAGATCACCCACAGAATGAGGTTAGAGACCAAAATATTTGATATTCTAGATAAGGGCAGCAATTATAAAGTCCTTTATGTTGACAGGTCACCTACACATTTGTCAAGCTTCTAAGAAATTCAATTAAAGCCCAGTTTAAGGTCACAGTGGCATTCATTAAGTGTAATCACTAAAATTTAATAAAAAAAACTGCCACTGCTCTGCCTAATGACCTCCATTTTAGAAGGCTGACAGTGTTCGAGAAGGAAGTGTGATTCAATTCTGA
The DNA here is from genome assembly GCA_034779995.1 of Parotocinclus haroldoi. Classification (NCBI taxonomy): domain Eukaryota; kingdom Metazoa; phylum Chordata; class Actinopteri; order Siluriformes; family Loricariidae; genus Parotocinclus; species Parotocinclus haroldoi. The sequence goes on along the minus strand of JAUZST010003451.1, from coordinate 14,952 downwards.
ACTTGACTTGAGTGTTAGGTATGTAGTCTCATAGCTCCATAGACTGGTTCAGGTTCTGTGTGAGGTTTGCATGTTCTCCCTGTGTCTCCACATTTCAAAAACATGTTTAACTAGTGTCGTGGCAGAGTGTGTGTGCGCCTGCCCCTTGTAATGGTCTGGTACACTGGCCTGGGGTGGTTCCAACCTTTTTCCCTGAGCTGCTGGTAAGGCTCCAGCTCCTGGCATTCTTAGCCTATTTCATGTATATTTTTTTATTAATTAGTTGAATGAAGTGAGGTGAAGACCAGGTTTTCCTCTTATGTGCTGGGACATGTATGCAGGCTATGCCATAGACTTTTTTTACAGGGTTTCCATCACTTCTATCTGGATAGAATTAAGTGTGATGAAAATCCTGTGAACAATAACTATGGCATAGCCTGCATACATGTCCCAGCACATAAGAGGAAAACCTGATCTTCACCTCACTTCATTCAACCAAATAAAAAATAAACATGAAATAGGCTAAGAATAATAGGAGATATTTTTAGAATTTTTTATTGTTGCATTGTAATTAAACAACTTTTTTGACTTAATTTGCTTTTCTGATGATATTGTTTAATGAAAAAAATTGCGTTTTTTTAAATAATTTCATATTTATTTTAAAATATGCCCTAATTCTTGTAAGCCGCTGTATGTAAGTTTGCCCATCATGCCACCGGGAGCACAGTTTATTTCTGACGTTTGCTTTATCTGAACGCCTCATCAATCCTCACTTACACAGCACCAATTCTGACGACTTTAGTTTGAGAAGAAAAAAAATTAGGCTTTCGATGTTTCCAATAACACAAGCATAAGGACATGAGCCCAGACAGACCAATGCAGACCACCTACCGTGTTTCCATAGAGACCGTATTACTTAAAAAAAGGCCATATATGTTAAATGAAACTGAAAATGAATGAGTAATTGCACACCCTCAGTAACATAAGGGGAATTGATGATTCTAAGCAGCATCAACTTGATTAACTCTGGATTTGACCTTGTGATTTAAAGCCTGCTGAGTTAAGAGTTAATGCAAACTTCCCAGCTATTATCTCCCATAGAATATGATGCAATAACTGAGGAAAATAAAATAAGAATGTAAACTGGGTGCTGTGATTTCGTGGCAAATCTAATTTTGCGAGCACAAAATGTACCAATAAGTAAGTTTTCCTCCATTTTGCATTTAAAACAGATAAGGAAAATATTGAAAAATAGTGCTAGGTGTTATATTAAAATTTAAGACGAACCTTATTGCCCTTGGGTATTAAGTATATGGCAAGACTTTCAACCTTAAATAGATCCAGTTTGGTGCCAGGCATTCTATACTGTTTAGACGTGACTTGTTTAGACGTGACTTGATGAACTACCAGAATATATTCAGTTCACCTAGGCTTGGATTCCACAACTTTTAAGAAATATAGTGAAGACATTCTTCCAAAATAATACATTTACAGATGTATATATCCTTATATGGAGTCAGTTAGTTGAATTGAAGATTACAGGTTCTTGTTCATTCTTAATGATCAAGTGATCAATCCCAAGGACCCAGGGTTGCCACAGAAATGCTCAAAGCATTCATTAGTTGAGTAACAATACTTGCTTAATTCAATTAACTTCAATATTGAGTTAAACATTTATTTAATGGTTCTACGAGTCCCAAAAACTAAAATTCATAACTAGAAATGGAGGTTGAAAATTATACAGTAAATGCTCTTCCACATAATTTTAGCTTCAACATGTATCAAATAACCAAGCAAATGCATTCCCTTTATTTCTGAAGAATAACAATTCAGAACGTGTACTTTTCGTGTACTGTATATAAAGGTATACAAGAAAAGCCTTCAGTTATGCAGTTACATTAAATTAGGAGATTTAACTACATACTGAAACATGAAACACAATTGTTCCCTCTGGTGTTAAATAAATGCAATTGCATTAGATGGAGTAACAAATGACCTCAATCTGTAAGATGTACACTTTCCTACCCAAGGCCTCATTACACCCCTATTAATTACTAATTTTGGAACTGTACTGACCAATAGGTTAAGGCAATGGCATGTCAGGCTCAGACTGTTGGGTCCTTGATCAAGGCCCTTAGTCCTCAATTGCTTTGTCTGTACGTCTATCAGTTTTAAGTCGCTCTGGCTGAGGGCATTTGCTAAATGACAGAAAATGTAAATGTAGTTAAGGGCATTATAAGAATGGCTATAAATCAGAACAAACTGCATTTCAACGTCTTAATGTTCCAACTGAAAAGTTCAAATTATCCAGAGACCTTCTTGGTTACGGCTCATAAACAAAAGGACCTGACTCATAACATGAAGGACAGAGACAAGGCATCCATTCTTAATGTTCTGTGTGAAAGCAACTGCAATCAACCTGCTCTTCACAGTTAGAGCTGCATACTTAATGGGTGAGTTGATGAGTCAGTCGGATCATCGCCACAAGGAACAAATTTCCCCTGGCTGCAATCCACTCAGCTCAAACATGATTAATTTGCTAAATCTGGGACTCTCAGCACAGCAAGGTATCCAAGTGCCCATAAATTTTTTACATGCTCACTGCATGCTGGATTACAAGTCTATCCTACATTTAAAGGGCTTTAAAGTAATGTCAACATTTAGAATGAGCAATAGTTTCCCTGATTTTTTTTTTATTTTTTATGAAGACACAGTGTTTCATGAAAGTCCTGCTGGTCAATCCTGCCAATACTGTGAAGCAACTTACTGCCCCAACTACTGTAGTGATGGTCTGGATTTTGCCTACGACAGTCGATCAAGTGATAAGAGGGACACCAACAACAGAGTTATGTGCATGACATTGTCCTGCTACGTGTTGCCTCATGGCAAGGTTTCCAACTGATTTTTCAGCAGGATAATGCTCACCCACACACACTGCCATATTGCAATAATCCACCCATCACAGGCATCGCCAATCGAACATTTATAGGACCAGCTAGGTTTCCAGCTTTAGCAACCTATAAATGTTTCCCTTTCCCTCTTACTATTGTAATCACTGGCTGTGCATATATCTTCATTACATTCATACATAAGGTTTTATTTAATCACAACATTTTTTGGGTCAATGAATGTATTGCTGATTTGCATATGTGAAATAATTACTGTGTACACAAGCCCTACCATATAAGAGAATGCTAATCAGGGTCATCCCTCCCCTGAGCTCCCTCAGTTCAGTGTAAGCACAAGGCGGAGCTGAGAGGAGGATTGCATGCTGGAGGAAACGTGAGCTGAAGCCTAGGAACTGTTTATAGCTCTAAGAGCCATTTCTTGTGCATTTGTGGCATTCATAAATAAAGTCTTCATAATGAGCAATGTAAGTGTTTTTTTCTTTGTCAGTGTTGCAGTACTAAACTCACAGGCCCCTTCTTTAGGAACATTTGTTTAACTGCTTGGAAACACATCTAATCCATCAATCAAATAACAGTAACAATGCATTTAGGTATGTAAAACTCTTACTCAATAACATTTTTGTATCTTGAATTTGAGCACAATGGGCAGACTGGTTATTTAGCAAAGCATCCATGATAACAACACATTAAATCTTGAAGCAGATGGGCTACAGCAAGAGACCACAATGGGTGCTACAACTATCAGCTAATAACAGGTGACTGAGGCAATCTCTTCCTAAGTAAACCGTTAGAAAAAAAGTAAAAGAAATAAATAAAAATGACCAGTTTGAAACATTTGTGCCATCTGGTGTTGGGACAGATTTAATGATTCCATTGAGCAGATGGAGCTGAATTCGATTTCAAAACTAAAGACAGCTGGAGCTCCTTGGCCATACCGTGAGTATGAAAGAGAGCAACCCAAACATCAGACATTTATTGTGGATTTGGACGTTAAATGGCTGAATTATTTCTCTCAGGCAATGAAATATCCATCATAGTTCTGCTGGAACTTCGGATTCCCTGCCCCATCCAGGTATTTTACTGATACTCCAATTGTAATAATCATTATTAGATTATACATAAATTGGTGTGCCCTTCCTAACCTTAACTCTAACCCTGAACAATCTTACTTTACTGGTCCACTACAGAAAGTATTCAGCACATCCCAAAGATTCTCAGTGGGGTTCAGCTCTGGACCAGGGTAAATCTGAACCAGGGTAAATCTGGGTAAAATCAAATTAAAACACATGCCCTTCTTCCCTTTCCATCCAAACTTTATACAAAGGACAATCTTCTAGCAAATTTTAGTTATTTAGCCTCACTCACAAGCGGTGTTTAGTCCCAGTCCCCGAGTTCTACTGTTTTTCTACCATTTGATTTGAAGCGATCATCGATTACGATCATTAAAGATTTTTTCTGATCACATTCTTTTCTTGAGAATAATGTTTCCCTACTGCCCTTCCACTTTTTAATAACTGATTTCTTCTCTCTGCTTGATACATACCAATACATTTACCCTTCTGAAACCACAGGACATGTTTTTCGACAGGGATGTTTAACAAATGAGAAGCTACACACTGCATCAGTTAGGGTAAAATAACATGCCAGTTGAAACAATCACCAATGCAGTAATTAAGACTCTTACCTACTACTATATTTGCTTAGCTAAATTCAGGTGGGTAACTTCAGGCAGTGTAGATTTTAGAATTCTTGTTTAGAGATATCCTGTACTCTTCCCAAGATGGTGGTTATGTTTTACTGACAGAATCTAAAAGGCTTTCAGTCAGAGCATATTACCCACCTATATTTGGTGAAGTCTAATTCTAAAGCCAGTTGGAGTGTAATCATCGGTTGAGAATATTGTGCAGTGTATTGATATTATTGTTGGGTGATTGTCAGTTGGTTGTTCTTTCCAGATTCCCATGTCAATTTCTCATTTGCTTGCCTTATAGTTTTATTGCACTATACTGCACTGTATTTTGTACATAAAGTAAGTCCTGTACCTTCTCTCTAACCTTTAACTATATAAACTGTCTATTAAACAAAAGGTCCATCATACCATCCTCTTAATAGTTGCAGTTTTTCCATAGAAAGGGTCATAATGGTGCATGTACTTTTTATAATTATTGTAAATTTCAATGAAAAAGGTTAAGCACGTCTTAGTTTTGTTTTCAGCAGTATCAATTGCACGCATTACAGTAGGATAAAAGACTTACTATCATAATGCTATTTAATTTCATTTGCATCATTTAGCAGACGCCCTTATCCAGAGCGACTTACAATCCAACCAATTGTGGGTTAAGGGTCTTGCTTAAGGACCCAACTGTGGCAGCTTGGCAGAGGTCAGAACCTTAGTCCACTACCTTAACCACTAGGCTACTACAGTCCCAAATCTCTAACTTGATAAGTGAACATGCTAACCACTGCCCTACAGAAGCAGCTGCTTAAAGCTATGCTATGCCAAAGTCATGTTTCAGAGAATGTAATGATGAGGCTAATCAGCACATACATGTCTTCCAAAGTTAAGATTTGACTTATTTAATTTATACTGTGGTGTACTCAAAGCTTGGTCTGGTTACTGTAGATGCAACATCAGGAAACATGGTCTTTATTTATTGCACACTGCTCAATTAAACAGACTGGACCCCATACTGGTTGACCTCAAAGCAAATAAAGATCTGGATGTCAGACGCACTAAGCAATCTCAAAACTGAGGCCAGGCTAATTGCATCCCCAGGCAACTAGAGATCAATATTTCTGATACACTGATGTAACACTATCATGACAGAATTTTATCATCACAAGAACTTTCAGATTCTTGCTTTTTCCAATCTGCAGCTGTGCTGGCAATGGGAGCTCAGCAATAAAGAGACTGGACTATTGGCAAGCAGACTGACTGGCAAATAGACATTATTGGGCCCTTGATCAGAGTCCTTAGACCCCAGGTAGAGGCAATTTGGCTATGCATTTCTGCTATATCCTTTCATATAACACTAAAACTCTTTCCTCGACACTAATTTATGGAACTCTTCCTCTCCACCTCTGCTTATTAGAAATACAGCTGGAAACTACTAGTAGTCACTTTCCACTGTCTTGCTTATATTTATATACACATTCTATTATGCATTTAGTGTATTAGATCTTTTTAGTGTCCTCTGATCACTTGAAAGCCAGTTGTGAATGCAATACAATTTAAATATTTACTACTATGATAATACTTCTAATCGAAAATAATCTACAATAAATAATTCCAGCCCTCTGGATCTGAATTTGTCGTGTCGAAGTTTGGCTATTTACTATCTGACATTTACTCCGACATTTAAGATTTTCAAGGTCATAGATGGCTGTGTAATGTAGATATCAGTTTATTTTGGCAACCAGATCTAAAAAGTAAATAATCCTTTTTTTTAAATTTACATAATGCATCACATTTAGAGCATTCATTAAGAACAATTGCATTTGATAATTAAGCAATGGAGAGGGAGAGTGTTATCGCAAATAACATCACAGTCTGGTGTGGTTACAGACCTGAGCCATAGTCAGGTGCCATTGTCAATCAGATAATCATAGCCATGACGTTAAATGAAAGAAAAAAATTAAACATAATAACATGCACTGCTCTAAAACAATATGTTAGATATGGCATAAGATTTGTATAAGACTAACGTACTAAAACTCTAGTATGATGTACAAAGTGCAAAAAACAAAGGTGAAAGGTGAATATTTGGTTTTGCACAGACATAAGAGCTAGGTTTGGTAACATCTTAGGACCATGTATGAGGGTGTGCTGTTATTTGCAAAACACACTGCATTTGAAATAAAAAAAAAAATTGATACTCACTACATAGACGTCATACTGTGAGTCTGCATGGCAAATTTCAAACAATTTCTCCCTACTTCAACTGCAATTTAAGCTTTTACTTCAGTTTTTATTTAAGTGCTTGAAGTACATACGCAATCTCTAAGAATGGAACTGTTAAGTGCTGACTGTCCTTCACTACAAAGATCAAAATTGCCTTAGCAAGAAATTTCAGGACTAGAATTGTTCTATAGGCACTTCACGGATTTGAACTGGCTACAAACCTACAGAAGCTCTCAAGTGTTGGCTGAAATTGTGAAAACAAACCCCAGCATTGCTGAACTATTGCTGAAATATTTACGAAAGTGACTACATTTACATCGCTATCTAGCAGTGTTCCTGACTGTGAAAAGGTTGCTCCTGGCTACCTTTGTGCAAATTGTTGGCTAGTGCAGGTTTGGGACTGTGCTGGCCTAGTGGATAAGGTGCTGGACTATGGACCAGAAGGTCCAGGGTTCAGATCCCACCTCTGCCAGAGTTGTGCTCCTGAGCAAGGCCCTTAATGCACTGTTGCTTGGATTGTAAGACTGTATTTATTGTAAGTCTCTCTGGATAAGGGCGTCTGCTAAATGACATAAAACGTAAATAAATGTCTGGGACAATTATTAAATTGGGTTAGGATATCTTGGTTTCACTTTTCTTGTACAAACTTGGCCAGAATGCATTGGCATCAGTTCTCTGCAAACCTGGCTAGTTGGTTGGTCGATGAGGTGGGCTTTGCAAAAGTTTTGTGAAACAAGTAACCTGAGCAAGCTGTTTGGTTAAACCAAAGTAAACAGAAAGAAAGAACAGAACAGAAACCAAACAGAAACCAAAGAAAACAGTTCTGCATTTTAAAACCTAAAGTACAAGAAATTTGTTATAGTAATTTGATGGATGTCTGTTCTTCATTAAAAAGCTCTTTGGAAGCCCTGCTGGGACTTTTGAGGTGCTGCAAACAAGTTAGTGTGCCAACTGGTTATTTAATTTAAAATGGTCGCAATTTTTAAAAAGCTCATAAGGAAGAACTCCCCACATGTCTAGAAACAGATGTTGGTCATCAGACAGACAATTAAATGTAAACTGACTAGAGGAGCATTGTGTGTAAAAACATTGTTCTTAAGTATTAGCCATGTATGCACATGCAGTAAAGGAATAAATAAAAATGTAACAAAAAGCTCCCTAAACCTAATATAATAAACTATAGCTCTGTACAAATAGGCTGACAATCCAGATAATACAGCAGCATGAACAGAATGATCACCCAGCCTCTTTAGATGACCATTAAAAAGACACCCTAGCCTATTGCCTTAGTAATAATATGGGTACCTGAGGGCATGAGCAGAGGAGGACAGGAACAAGAGGGCAGCGAAGCATGTCTCACTTTAGGCATTACCACCTTTTTTGGACTTGGACTGAGTGACTCTAAGCTACTTTGAACATTTAAAAACTAGTCTAATATGTACTAGGCTAACCCATGTCTAGGGCGTCAATGTAATCTTGTGCTTGTCATGATTATAGCCATTAATGTGGACACTACATTAAATAAAACTAATAAACAGAGTATTGAGCAAAAATCTTAGGCGTTCAAGTTTTAAACGGTCATCTGTTTCTCTACATACTTTTTGTCCCCTTTACTATGTGCTTTTATGGTCAGGACCCTCACAGGACCACCAGGTACTATTCGGGTGGGGGACTTAAGCACTGTAGTGACACTAATGTGATGGTTGTGAGTTAGCGTGTGTTGTGCTGGTTCAAGTGGATCAGGCTCAAACCTTTGAGTTTCTGTGCAAACAAAATCAGAAGCTATATATTGCAACAACTTAGTTTAAGGCAGTCTTTGAAGAACTATCTGAAAATGCCCACAGAAAAAGTGATTGCGGCGTAAAAGGAAAAAATCTTATAATTAAAGTTTAAAGAAATCACAGATGCAAACCAAAGACATGGCCATGGCTGGATAATGTGCAGTTTTTAACAGTGCCTGCTACAACTAACTCAATTTTGATAGTGTAGTTGGATGGGCAGGTCAAATGACGCATTGTTTGCTTTCGAATGTGCATCAGTTGGGGGGTGTATCAAGCATGTTCAGACAAATGTGGCATACATGTCAGCATGCCTGCTGTGTGCACCTAGCCTCTGACGCGCCACCTAAACACTTAACATGGGATTTTTTTATTGGATAAAATATTTCAGAGGCATGTCTGGTGCTTAATTGATGTATTGGATTATGTAATGCAAATCATATAATGTAGATTAAGCATTTTTAAGCTTATAAAGATACCACAAGAGAGCTAACATATGCATCCTTCATCTTCCAGACTGACACTAACCAATGCTACACTGATGTGCAGAGGGAGAAGGATGCAGTGATTTTCAATCCCAGACAAGTGTTGCATCATTGGGATTTTATCATCTGAACAGATAAAAACTTTGTTGTTGCAAAGCACGAATGCGGGCCTATACAAATGTGATAGTTTGTGTTTTTTGTTTGATTATTTTTTTCATTACTATTTTTTGCTTAAAGCTTCAGAACAGCAGTCAGTATTTAATAAACTTCTCTGTTTGTGATCATTTAACTTATGATGGATAGTAAATCAGGGACTACCTGTACTAAAGAAATCAAAATCAATAATTAGGTGAAGCACAAATAAGACAACGATGAAATTAAAATAGAAACAAACAACAACAACAAATCCATTTTATCCATTATTTTGAAGTGGCAGTATTAAGTGTGAACCTTTTAACAAACTGTAATTAACCATTAACATATCATTTAAGTTCAAAGAAACTTCCTAAAAACTAATGGATCCTCTGGAAGATGCCCAAACATTCACACTTGATTGAAAATGAAAGCATTTTACCCCATCAACCAGGGGTGTCCAGACTTTTGTCCGAACCTTTGCATAATACTATTTTATTGTTTGATTTTCATATCACGCACATTCCGGAACCAAATCTGCAGTCCCATCTCACTCCCACTAATCTTTTCTTTAATGTTGGCTAAGTGTTTCCTGCATGGTTTTTTACATTAGTCCATTATTTTAGGGAGACAGACAGTCTGTTTGTGGGAACTGACAATGTCTGAAAGCTTGTCTGCCACCACGTCTAGGTCCTGGTGAGTCAAGGACTAACTGTAATTCAACTATTGGCAGATCTGTGAAAAAGAGAGGTGGCTCCTTTCCAGGAGACCACCTTTCTTGTTTATTACTGACATGAGCTACTGCTATTGACACTTTGTTTTCCGAATCCCATTCACTATGGATAATAGTTTCAGAATATGTACATGAATCCTTATGCATCATTCTCAGTTGACCTAAAGTGACTTGCTCTGTAGACAAGCCGTTTTGCTAACTGAAATGTTCCATTTCAATGAACATACAATTAGTCAGGCAATTATTTACCGAAAATTAGTTCTAATCTACTCCTTGTGATAGCAAACAAATATTTAAACACCATTATCCATCTTAACCTGTGCTGTTCCAAGCAGTCCATCAATTAAGGTCAAGTCTTGGTCTTGCTGACAAACCTAGCTCAAGTTTTTTCTATGTGAAGTACTTCTTTATTGATTGTAGCTCTTTGTGAGACAAGGATTACTGGCTCAAAAGTCTAATTTAATGAGGCCATGCATACAAATGGCGTTCCTCTCGCTCAGGTTTGACCAGTATTGATTTGATCTTTACCCCTCGGGCTGATTTGTACCTCTAATTGTGTTCCTATCTCACCATTTTTGCTCATTTCTGAGGGTGATTGACAGGTAGTGAGAAGAGGAATGGACTCTAAGCTGCCAGAAAAATAACAACTGTTTAAATCGTTACAGTTTGAATATGCACTTATTATTAGAAATGTACGAAAGTGGTAAAATAAAGTTATTAATATGATTAAAGTTAAAAAAAGGTCAATTGTAGGTTATTGACTTTAACATCCAAGACCTTTATGTCCAAAAAAATCCCAAATAATCTTGATCAGGAATGGTCTTTTTGGAAGGATAGCATTCAAGAAATTACTTTTTACAGGAGCAGGGTAAAAAGACAAAGATTGAAATGACAAATCAAAGTTTGAAATTTTGACAATTATATGTGGTCATTGTACCATTGCTAAAATAACTACGGTGCTTTTCTACAGTACAGTATATTAATGTAATCATATTTTGCAATGCAATCCAAGCAAAGGCTGAATGCCTGAAATTACCCTATATTTCATGGTCACTTCAATGATTTTGTGTTTAAAAAAAAAAAAAAAAAAAAAAAACAGCCTAGAAACAAAACTAGGCTTCATTCACACTGCATGGGAAAGAGGCTCAATTCCGAATATTTACATAGAGTTGAACGCTCTTGTATAAGCCCGTATGTGAAGAATATCGTCCAGGTACATGATACTTCCATTAGAAGAAAAGATTACAGTGGGCAACTGCTAACCTGAAATTGTTCTCCATGTTAATGTGTATTGAATGGTAACTGCATTCACAGACATGCAATAATGAAGACAGAGAATCATTTCGAGCCATTCTCTAGAGCCATGGTGTTACTTCACTGAAAAGACCTGCTTGAATGCAATACAGGAACCAAGGCCGACCTGAACAATTGTAGAATCTCAAAGCTACATTAACTCTGCAAGCAATTTACTTCAAACCTTGTGAAGCTGGACACAAATTTCACATTGCCCATTTTGCTTAAAAAGTTGACAAGGAGTTGGAGTGTACTGGCTGACATTGGGAGGTTACCACATCCTGGCTAACCTATTAGGAAAATGGTCAAATCCACAGGTATGTAAAGCTTTTTGCTACTACCACATGCCTGACTGCAACCTAGCCCAAGCTCTAGGATGTCCTTCATGCTTTATGAGTGCAGATTGACATAAAAGATGTATGAACTCCAATATAACTGTTCAAACTGAGGGTACTTATCAGATATGTATTGGATGTCACTATTGCATGGAAGTGGCCCAGACTGGAATTGAAATGGTTGATTGAATGACTTTTTACCCCATTCACGTGGGTATAAAACATTTCTCACATATGAGGGGGAAATTGGAATTGGGTTACATTAAACCGCTGCCCTAATGACTTTGAGAACACATTAGTGACCACCGAGGACTAGATCTAGCTCTCTAGCTCTCACAGCTTTAGTTGGTATTAAACCTTAAAACTAGACTAACTGTCTAAAACCTGTACATTACCACTGTGTGTTGAGAAGGAGCACTTAATGTCTAAATGTAAAGTATGTTGTGCCTTTTGCTGCACAGCATTTAACACCTAGACTGGTTTAACTGTCACACCCTCCAGGAGTGCCCACAATGGAATCCAATTTATACATTATTTACTGGTTGCACACAACCAAGAGGGAATGAGTTCACTTTAAGGAACACTGTTTTCCTGTAAAGACAATGGTCACCCTTTAAGCAGAATGTTTCCATTTCACGTTTGTGTCCTTTTCTTAAACGTGTCCATGTACAACACAGACTGTAGTATAGTTCCTGATTCTGCAAGTAGTTAATGCAAATTTCAGTAAATTATTTCATGGAAATAAATTGAGCATGGCAACATTGTATTTGACAGTAAAACACACGTTAAACCTTTAATTAAACTTCTAATTATTTCTTATTGTATTTGCTGTAAGTGTTAAAACCTTTGAAATCAAATCAAATGGATGTTGATTGGATGGTCATTAGACAACATTTATCGATACACAATGAAATTCAAAGTGGCATTTTTTAAAGCTTTACATAGCTTTTTTTTAATTTTAGCTAGATAGCTAGCTTTCTTATGGCGCTATTAGCAATGCTAGATAGCAAGGTATTTGGGTAATATTCTTTACTAAGAGTTAGCTTGTCTTTAAATAGCTAGATGTGTAGATTTTCTTTCTATAAAGTAGCTATCAAGCTTTGTTTCTGTAGCTTGCTTTTATAAGTTTACCTAACTTGACAGTCTAGTAAATATCCTTTTCACAAATACTGTAAACAAGCTATATGTCTTAAATGTATAAAAGTGGATTTAATCTGACAAAATAACTTGAGGACTTAAGTGTCATATAGCAAAGCGGCATAAAACTTCCATATAGAAGCACTGCACAGCATAATGTACTTTTAGCTTTGTTTCCTATTTTCTAACTCTGCGCTTAAAGCATCCCACAGGCTGAAGCATTGTGATCAGCAGGAGCTGTCAAATGTGCTGTTGGCCCTTTGCTTGACAAAGTCCTTTAATGTTCAAGCCAGATGCAATACCAAGATGCCAGCTCACTCAAGCATGAACCTCACCGAATGCAGTGGCTTCTCAGACTAACCTCCTGCAGTTTCACCCTTGTGGCTATCAGGTGCAGTCAAAGGTGGTGTTGCCCTTTATCTGACAGATGCTTCTCATGCCCCAGTTCTAAGAGACCTTCAAACAGCCAGCTTATTTGACAAAGCTATCTGGCAAACCAGAGATACAGAAGATGCACCAAAAATAGCAAGCACAGAAGAGGTGTTGCACAAGAACTAAGATGAAATACTGCTCAAGAGATGCTCCATATCGAGCCATTCTGAGTAAATTGTGTAAAAGCATAATCCAGGTTAAGATGAGGACCGTCTGACTGTTGGAGCATAAGACATTGTCCTTGATTGCCAGACAATCCAGATCAAACCGTACCATGAGCAAGTGCCGATGTTTTTCTAATATACAGAAGCAAAGCAGTATTGGTAGTATGGCAGTTTACACACAGATCCAAGACCTGGGTTTGACTCAAGTTAGTTTGTTGTATGTTCTACACTTAAGCCTTTCTCATGACAGGAACGTCTCAATATTCTTTATATGTCTATCAATCTTATGTCATGTAAATTAAAAAAAAAATGTTCAATTGGCATGTCTTGTCTCTATTATTGCATGCATTAGGTCATTTGTTGCTTTTACTTTTATTTTTAGCATAATTTCATATGCAAACTTAAAAATCTCATTGCTGTATACTATTTAGTTATTAGTGTTACTCCTTTAATTCTCTGAAACTCCATTATTTCATTAAATGTGCAAGTCTTGTACGTCTGATATCCTAAACCATTTGTTCTCATCTGTTTTGTCCATGTTTATTTTATGTAGTGTGTTGCTTGTTCATTCCATTAAGGAGATTTTTATAAAGATGCCTTTGAAACTTAAGACGTCTTCAGGGAATTTGTCAGTTGTTGCTTTTAATGATCAGTTATTTTTTAACTGATGAAGTATCAGCTTTGTCATTTCCCTCTAGTGCACAATGTTTAGGTATCTGGAAGAATTTATCTCATTGTTCTGTTCTTTTAGTGAATCTTTTGAATGATGTTTATAATTAAATGAGTTGCTTCTTTGGTTTCAAGTATTTGCAGGCATTCTTCCGAATCATTGTCATTAGTTTATTTAGGCATTCCAGTGTCATGAGAATTGTCTATTTATCTGCTGTAAATAAAGACTTTTGCTCCAGGATGTTCTGTCCATACCAGGTCTTCAAAGCCACCATGCCCAAACATAGTTGATTTTTGTTTTTGCTTTGTCCGATCAGATGTTTTAGAAATCTGTGCCTTACTTGATAAAACCTCTTGATATGTGCATGGGATAGCATCCATCTATAACTTCAACCAAAGATATGCCATCTGTCTTAATTACATACCCTCAAGCATGTGACAAAGTAGGATGTTAACTTTTAGTATCACCTTTGACTACTTGACAATGAAATATTCAATTAAAAAGGGAAAAAATAAAAATAAAACACGCACGCACACACATATATACACATGTCTCTTGTTGGTATTATTTCATTGTGTCCTATGTTCAGTGCTGTTATTTACAAGAAGTAATTTTGACTCTTCTTACTGAAGATGCTAATTAGTTCTGAATCACATTAGCTGAATGTGTTCTGCGCCATTTAATTTATTTGTTTGATCCGCAGGATTGTGATTCTATGCTCAGAAATGTTGACCATTTATTTAAAAGAGCGGATATTTATTTGATTGGATTATGTTAATAAAAAAATAATTAAAAAATAATAATAATAAATAATAATAAAATTTGAGTTAAATCCATCCTGGATTTCAAGTAGTGACATGGTGAAGAAAAAAAAACTCTATATAGAAAAAAACCAAATCAAGATGCATCGATAATCGCCCTCTAAATCGTAATTCAATCAAATAATGAGGTGCCTAGATTCCCACCCCTAATATATATACATTATATGGACACACACACACACG
>JAUZST010003450.1:0-17151 GCA_034779995.1 Parotocinclus haroldoi | reverse complement strand
GAGAGAGTGTGAGAGAGAGTGTGAGAGAGAGTGTGAGAGAGAGTGTGTGAGAGAGTGTGTGAGAGAGTGTGTGAGAGTGTGTGAGAGAGAGTGAGAGAGAGAGAGAGAGAGAGAGAGACAGACAGACATTCAGACAGAGACGCCGGGGAAAATTTGGAGGCTTCATTACGTTTGGCGAATAGAGCACAGTGTGCGGGAGGGGACCGCCCACTCTCTATTCCCAAGGGGAGACCTCTTAATTTGGGCTCTCCCCTGCAGTCAACCTCCGGCCCTGGAGGCCCCTTCATAACACCGGCTCTTAGCTCTTTAGAGCCATCATTACGGCGACCGTTTAGCGAGTCAGCAGCTAACAAGAGACCACAGAAGGTACGATAAGGACTCGCAGCACAGACAGGATGCTCTGCAGCATCAATCCCTCCCGTTCTCGACCGGCTTCGCCCGACTACTCGACGTTACGTTCTCAACCTACTTTATTTTCTAATTGGATTGATCAGTGCATTTTAAACGCTCTGAATAATAACAGTAACATCACCTTCATTAAAGCACCTCTGTGAATATTCATGGCCATGCAAATAAAAATGCCTCCTGGCCCTCCTGCCGCCCAACGGCAGCAGACCACCTGGCCAACACTAATACACTGCTCACAAACATTAGGGGATGTTTCATTATGGGATGTTTCAGAGCGAATCGTTCCCGTGAGCCGTATAGCTACATCTAACCGTCGTTCATCACTGTTTGATAGGAGCACCATTTCTGTATCTGTGCCACACTTTGCATGAGGGCACCCTCTGCGAAGCCAAATGTGCCCAAATAAATGGACGTGGGCTGCTTACTGGGTGCTTGCACAGGGGAAAAGATGCTTTAAATAAACCAGTGTTATTTAGTCAACATTATATATTTAATTTGCCCCCCAAAAAACCCTGGTAGATTTTAGATTGAAGAGTAAAGGGCTGGGTTTTGAACCTTTATTCATTTGCATCGCTGGAGCCTCAGAAATCTGAAAGCTGCTAACGGCATTCCACACACCGGGCCCTAAAAAAGTGGTCAAACAAAAAACCCATTTGAACTGCTGCAAATGTTCATGTCATCATTTAATGACTTTGCATCACTGAAATCTTTGACATGAATATTTCTTTACTAAGTCAAGCTACGTTACGGTTCTGCCGTGCACTTTGGCGACACGCGCAAGCAGAGAAGTGAAATGCTGCTTCGCCTGTCCTGTCAACGAGTGCGTCTGTAACTGGACTCATTCTCTCTTGGTTGTGTGCAGCCAGTGAGGTACGCATTTATGTTTGTATTCCATTGCGAGTGTTAAGAGTCGGGTTCTGTTCCAGGAGGGAGTTCGGTGTGGAAGCGTTTATACGTCGTTTTCAGCCGTGTCTCTGACGTATTTACGTATTGTTTAGATGCTCTTGCTTCCAGCACAGTCGCCGAAAAAGGATCCGTTACTATAGCAGCGGCCGTTGCGGGTGCGCGGCCGGAAGCGAATCCTCGTCTGTATTATGATGGCAGTAGGTGGGTGTCTGGCAGAAAGGTGGCACAGAGAAAAATAAAGAGCAAGCGCATGGGTAGAGGTAGTTTGGAACAAAAGTCTGGGGAGCAACTGTTTGAACAGTGGAGCTAGAACAGCATGCATTATGCAGCCGTTTGACTTCCTCTATGATTTCTGGAGATGTCAGTTCTTCCCTTTCAAAGAGAATGCTCAAACGGTGATATCAAGCCAAATCAACACAAAGCAGCGAAAGCACTTTCATACGCGCCGCGCCACTTTCATCTGCATTTGCCATATTTGATCTCGGCTAATATCAAGAATGTATTTAAAAAAAAAAAACAAAACAAAAAAAACAAGGGAATATGTGTCACGGTGCTGCTTGTGATAGCGCAGACGGTTGACACTCATTAGATGTTCCATGGGAAAAGAATGACATTAACTTGTGAAGCTGTGTACATTTCATGTCACTCCCCCCTCCCCCCTCCCCTCCCGCCCCCAAATCCTTTCTAGTCAAATTACAGACAGAATCACTTTAAAAGTTCAGGGGAACTCCAGTTCCCAGAGTGTGTACGGCACGCCACGATCGCTCAGACATTATTTGTCAACTTAACGTCCTTCGCAGTGCAGCCGGCGCGCCTGGCGTAGGCAAAGTTGCATTTCCCGACACATTTCATGCTTCCTCCGAACCGAACTTTCTTTCATAAGCTCTGGTCGTGCTTTGTAAGGTTCACACTTGAGCATGGCTCTCCGAAAGAAGTTTTACAAACTTCTACAGTTGTTCTGCTTCCTTTTACACCTGTAGGCTCCTTGGTTTTTTTTTCCTCAGCTACACTCAGAAACCTAGTTCTCTCTCTCTCTCTCTTTCCCTCTCTCATTTTTTTCCTTTACCGGGTCACAACTGTCACTTGTCGTTATGTCAGTCTTGCTGCAATTGGCTGGTCTTGTTCAGAGAAGCCAGTCCATTATTGGCACCGGGACACTAGTAGCACTTCCCATTCTTATTAGAGTGAATATCTCTCTACAGGCTTCTCCTCGGCTGCCTGAGAGGAGTGCAGAAGCTTCTGCGCTCTCGCTTTGCCTTGTCTTCCGCTGCCGTGTGAAGATCTGAGTTTTTAGCTAGGGGTAGGAAGACAGACAGAATAAATAACAGGGCTACTCTTGAAGGCTCCTTATTTGATGTCAGTAGTGTGTGGTTCAGTGGCTTCTCTGCCGAGCTACATGTAGGGGATGTTCTTTGATGGAGGGAGGAGGATGCGGGCTGCGTTTCGGAGCACCGCCATTGTTGGCGGCCCTCTCGGGGGAATCCCACCGTCGTCACCCCTGCCATTGCTGCTCTTGGTGATTGTTGAACCTGGAGAGATTGGGGAGGGGGGGGGGGTACTAGGCCTAGTGCCCAACTATCTGTCAAAAAGGGTGTTTTAATAAAGGCGGCTTGAGAGAGGAGGGATAAGAGAGAATGAAGTAGGAACAGGAACAAGATGGAACGAGCCCAGGCTACTGACAGACAGCGAGGGACGGTGACGTAGATGAGAGATGACAGTTCTCCCCAGGTCTGTGTGATTAATTGGGATCAGGTCAGCTCTGTCGTGCCTGGACAGTAATCATATTCAGGCTCGTACGGCCGTTTACACACAGAGCAAATAACGGAAAAAGCGTACACCGCCGACACGCCCAGTCGTGCCTCTACGACTAGTTGTACGCGAACGCCATTATTAACAGAAACAGCACCCAAAAAAACTTTGCCTATTTGCCCCACATTTAATTTGTAATCTGTTTTTTTTTTTTTTCCGGGCTGCGTTCTTATTTTTGGGCCGTGTTTGGATAGTGATCTTAAATAATACATCTGTGTTTTTGTACCTGCTGCATGCTTTGTGGAAGCTACCTGTTGTATGAGGTATCTCTGGCAACTGTTAGTTCTTAGAAGGTGGTTGTCACAGCTACGCTAACTTTACATTTCACAAACTCCGTCTCAAAAGCAGAAGCCCTTTCACAAGAAAGCATGGGTACCTAGACAATGGAGGTGCAGGTACAGAGAAAACACACGGTACAGTGAATAATTTATAACGGCGGAAAAAAAAAAAAAAAAATCCAAAGGAACGCAAGCAGAGCAGGAGAGTAAGTAGAGGATGTAGGAACTGGTGACATATCAAGCGACAATAAAGATATAGGGAGTGTAGCAGGCGGGAAAAAAAAAAAAAACCAAAATAAAAACAGTCTGCCACGAGAAGTGGCGCTCTGACTTTCAGCTGCTGTCGAGAAGCAAGGCCACTTTTGAAAAGCAGCAGTTCCGTGACTTGTTTACGAGACGCTCTTCAACCCGAACAGTGAGAAACTCTGCACGGCATCAATGCGAGATGCCATCTTTTATTACTTGTTGGGCTTGTGCTGGGATACGCTCTACTACGAGCAAGACGTCTTCCTTTATTACTAGACGGAGGGGCGCGAATGCGTTGCACCAGACTGCTGCCGCCACCGTCTCGCTATCAGTTAGTTTCTATGAACTCTCATTGAGTTATCACCTCGAGTCGCGTGAGACGTTTGGTGTTTTGTGCTGATTGTGCGCCTGCACGTACGATTCAACCAGCCCCCCCTTCCCCCCCCCCCCCCAAAAAAAAGCAGCTAAACAAAAGTTAATGCAACCTCTGCAGCGAGCAAACTGAAATATCACACATCTTCACATTTCTAGGGCACGATCGGCACGAAAAACGTATTCATATTGCCCACTTTTTTTCATACCATCTTAGTAACAGCTGGGCTTTATGGGAGTTAACAAGACTGCCAGGAACCCATCCAGCTTCTGGTGCCGGGAGACCAACTCTTGACCTACCGTCTCTGTGGCCAAAATATATAGCAAACTCTGCCTATTAAGCTAGCTACGTTCATACCCCGCCTCTGGTGATGTGAGGTCTGTAAGCTGGTGTAGATTTGTATCGAATCTCCAGAAGCTGTGTGAGTTCCTGGGACCTTTGCAAGTGACCGTATAGTAGCAGCCACTAATGAGTATTAAATGTTTCGTTAATGGACGCATTAACTACACGGGGTTCCATGACACAGACCAAGGGTGCCCCCAGCATTTTTTTTTTCACGTTTTAAGCCCATGCCTTGAGCAGAAACGGCAGCAGAACAACGTATTTTAAGTTTGAACCAAAGGTTGTGGTCTTTTTATTTAGAAAGTCAATAAAATATCATCTGCACTACCTGCTCTGCCCAGCAATGGGGAACTCGAGCCCGCTCTGGGCTCGGTGGGAGGCACCGCCGCCTCACAGCAAGAACGAGGCGGATGGACAAACCGAGTTGATTTAGTGGCGCTGATGAGAAGTGGGAATATTTCTAAAGGAGGGAAAGTTTGTTAATGGTGAAAAGAGAGAAAACGAAAGAGACAGCTGAGCACAAAGTCTAGGAGGCTAAGAAAACTCAACAAACTGAGTTGATAAGCTAGAGCTTAAAGGGGGGAAAAAGAATCCCTGAAAGCAAAGATCTGGGAATGAAAGAGAATTAAAGGGTAAAGAGATCATTAAGTATAAATGATTTGGTTTGCAGAAGCCATTTTGAGCTCCTTGTTGCTGGCAGACTCCGCTTTAGATTCAGTTCTTTGTGTGATTTTCCCGTCTTATAGGTGTGTTTGCACCTGAGCCCTCAAGTGGTTTGGGGATCCTACTAAGAAAGCACAGTAGTAGAGAACACACACACACACACACACACACTCCCCATCTCTGCTGTGTATGTATTCTAGGGATTATGTATAGAAATATCCTTAAGTTATGTACATTTATAGCTACAAGTTGGCTTTATTATAGTATTATTAATCGATTGTGTGTGTAAAGGCAGTTTTCTGCTGCTATTTACACATTAAAACAGCCATGATAAAGATCCCAATTAGAAAGACCCATCTTTGTGGGTTTTCGTTTGCTTTTCTTTTTTTTTCTTTTTTTCTTTTTTAAATGAAGGTGGCAAATGTACAAGGCGATCGTTCTGCCTTGTAGACCCCCAGGGAGTGGACAGATGCCCAGATGCCCACGGATTCCCTGACCTGCCAGCGTGAATTCGCTGTCCCGTTCCGAACTACAGCGATGAAGGCTGAGACAAAAAGAAAAAGGAAAGTGTCCGCGCAGAAAAATCTGTCAACTCCTCGCCACTTTCATCCCCTGCGCACTTCAAATGGTGACATATGTCATGCATAAGAAGCTTAGAGCTGCCATGATTTTGTTCCATCTGACGCTTTGATGGTGATTTCGCTCGAGGCGTTTGTCACACATAACTTACTCTGATAACAATGAGAAACGGTGAACAGTCGAAGGGGAGAAGCGGGGCGGGGCGGGGCGGAGGGGGTGGGGGGGGGGTGTAGTACAAAAAAAAAAAAAAAGTGTGCAAGTATGCAGATATTGTAAAATCCTTACAATCACCACAGGAGCAGGAATCACAGTGGAAGGCGAAGTGGGGGAAGCGGGTATCACAGGCCTGTCATCTCTCCTCTTGTTCATCCTGCAAATCTGGCGACTGCCTCTGGTCTTACAAATGTTAGCTGCCGTTCGGTTCTGCAGAGGAGAATGAGGAGTCGCGGATCGGCCCAGATCCAAACGCTGGCCATGCTCGCGGTGGAAAGCGGTGGCTCAAGATTCAGACCGAGGCGACCAAATTCCCGCTGCTTGAGCCTAGGACGAACCCTAAAATGCTTAGCTCAGCAGTGAGGTGCACTGGATTCGGAGTGTCCGTTACTGAAGCGATAAAAGTGCTTATTCCCGAGGCAAAACATCTTGAGGATATTTCAGGATAATGATAAACCTGGAAGCAATGGAGACTGTCAAATTTCTCTGACAGTCAGTAACGTCCCGGCACAGTCGCAAACTCGAGATCCCTTTTTTCAAACTAATCATTTTTACCAAAACTCCACGAGATCTGAAGACTGATCTCTTTCAGCCAGCACGTCCACAACTCCACACCAATCACAGAGGGAGGACCTGACAGGAGATTGGAATGACGGGGTAGTATCTGACAGATTTCGGGTGAGAGTTGGACGTTCTTGTTGTGGACTCATTAGGAGAGTGTCTGTCACTTCACCTGAGACGTCTTTGTAACGTACTATACCTGTTAGTGTTTTCCTTTACATACCCAAAAGATTTTTCACATGCCCAGTCCCATTACTTCTGCTTTTTTACGTGTAGAGCATGAGAACCGGCAGGTGCACAGCGTTTTACTCTCCCAAAATTGGGTGGTTCTTTTTTTCACTTTATATATTTTATACTGAAGGATCAAATGAAGCAGCATTGGGAACGATAAAGGAGGCGCTGCTCGTGGTCCTCGCCAATTTTAAATAACAGACAGGTAGGCGCGTTCTAAGGTAGCTTTATAGTATCTGCTGTGGCACTGTGATATGGTGATATGGACACTGGTAATGGGCTACGGACCAGAAGGTCCAGGGTTCAAATCCCACCTCTGCCAAGCTACCACAGTTGGTTTATCAGCTGGATAAGGGCGTCTGCTAAATGACATTTAATGTAAATAGAAAGTGTAGCACACCGATATCACTGAAAGTAGGCTGCGCTAACCAGGTAAGGCTTTCTCCATAAGAAATAAAGAAAAACGGCTCTCGTTATCCAAATACTCATTATCTGAGCCTTGATCATCACCGAGTCATCGTTCATGCGCGTTCACGGGTCAACGGCAGAGGTGTAGGAACTTTCGAAAGAACTTCGCAAAGAGCCCACAAGGGTTTAATGAACAATGACTAATTCAAGTGTCCTGGATCAGGCTGTATGTACAAGCTTTTCACTGGTGGTTTTTTTTAATGATTTAGCTCTAAAAAAAAAAACGTGCCCCCAATTTGAAACGCTGTCCAAACAGAGGCTTCAGTCTTTCACTGCCCTTAATCATTGTGTAAATAAAAAGCCAGAGAGAGCAACAATTAATGGGCGTTAGAGCCTCTGCCTTTGTGCGTGGGTAAACGAGAAAGCTGTGTGTGTGTGTGTGTGTGTGTCATGTTGCTGTTTCAGTTGAACAAGCCGGTATTGACTGCAGCTCACCTTTTTGGCTTTGGCAGCTGTTGACAGTATTCCTTTTGAACCAGGCCTATTGTGTCCATTGACTGGGCTTTTGTAGGAGATGAAACAGATTATGTATGGCGAACATGGCGCTTGTGTACACACTGGGACTAACACGCCTTCATACAAGACTCCAGATAATACTGACATGTGGATTATTCTCTTTGCACGTCTCGTGATTTTGTCCGAGTTGCGCGGCCCCGATTTTCGAGAAGTGTGTCAGGATTAAAGTTGCGGCCTGGGTCCTTTCTGTGTGGAGTCTGCATGTCATCCCCGAAACCGGGACCTTCTTGCTGTGAGGCGGCGGTGCCGAACCCGGTCCCGGGTTCGGTCCAACAGTGGAGCGTCCTGGGTCCTTTCTGTGTGGAGTCTGAACGTCCTCCCCGTGTCTGCGTGGGTTTACTCCGGGTACTCCGGTTTCCTCCCACAGTCCAAAGACGGGCGTGTTCGGTTAATTGGTGTCTCTACGTTGGCGTTGTGCGTTTGTGTGTGTATAAACAAACAAGCGTGTTTGACAGAACGTAACGCTCACGTTTAATGTCACATTATTAATAAAAGCGGGAAAAAAAAAAAAGTCATGAATACGAAAGCTTCTTTCAGAACCGAGTCCAGCACACGGCCGTTTGGGTTTGGAATTGTTTGAAGCGTTCGGCGCTTCGGTGCGTCAAGCAAGCGGCGCCGCTTCTGCTAGGCGACTCGAAACCGATATCCGAAGTTTCCTTGTAACGCAATGTGACCGTGCTCTAATTTTGGGGAAGTTGTCAGTGAATGAAGTATTAACGGTTCTGAAACGTGCCAAATCAGAGACACAGGGAATCAAACGAAGCCCTCAGATAATGACAGGGAGCAACACGAAAGATACACAGCTCTCCCCGGATGTTGATTGATGTACATTAAAGAATGATGGCATCCTAATACTGAGCTTGTTAATTTTTCAGCTGACCTGATGAAGTGAATATTTTTGACTGATGTTTCCTGAAAGCGGTGACACTTGTTAATCCTCGGTTAATCCACCCTACGCCGCCAGCCGCCGTGTCGCTTGATGTAGTGGGGAAGTGGGGCCGTGGCGCTTAATAAAATATTGCTCCTTCTTTGACAGCCTACTTTAATTGACTCCCTTGTCAGTTTTATCAAACCGCGCGTTATCATCATTCGAAATGTTTCCCGTCTTCCTTCCCCTCTCTCCGTTTCTCGCGCTCTCTTAAGGAACGGGCAGACAGCAGACCCTTAGTAACTTTGTTTTAAGCAAGAGAGGGGAGAGCTCCGCAGAGGCGGCCTTGTCATCGGATCCATAATTCAGACGCATCATTTTAATTTCCCTCTGTTCTTTCAAAGGGAAAGCGCAGGAGAAGAGACAGGCCGGTCATTAGCGGCTTAGCGGAGGTGTCGTGCCGTGACATGAGAGACATGGAAATGTGCCAAGAAGAAAGCGACGGCGTCGACTTGAGGGACGGAGCCTCCCGTCTGCCAATAAGCAGCGCTGCAAAACATGTGGAAAAAAAGTTGTTTACAAAAGATAAAAATGGTTGCAGCTACGCTCAGGACCAGGCAAACACGGGCTGAGGATGCACTACAAGAAAGGGCGGGTACTTTTCGGCTCGCACCCAAACAAGCGCCTGGACGGACGAGTTACACGTCCTGTGCTGAGCCTGAGCGGGATATCGGGACTGCGTGGTGAACACACACGCCACCCTGTGCGACGCTCCGAACTGGCGGTGACTGTTCCTCCTTTTCCCCAGAGGTGCTCAAGTCCCACCCCTTCCTTTGAAGTCACAGGAAACTCGTGGCACAGCAGCGAGGTTTTGATGTCAGCCTCGCTTTAGCTCTTCTCTTTTTTTTTTTTTTTTTTTTATTTATCTCTCCCTCTGTAAAGCCCAAGTTCTGGTGATGGCTGGATTCTGACGTGCCACTCTACACCTCGGCAGTCGTTTTGATCATTAATTTATCACAGTTCCAGCAGTTTGTTTGACAGGTTTGGGGAACTTTCATCTCCGAGCTTTGTGGCTACCTCATACGCTTTGTACCCAGCTGTACTGATTCAGGCTTTTTTGTTTCCCCGCTAATATTAGCAGGTATAGGTGTAGCGTCGAGGCTCTTGCCCGCTCTGGCGCTGCTTTGTTGAAGGTTTATTTAGCGAGAGGTTCGAATGGTGAAGCACAACTGGACCTTGGAGTCATGGAGGAAGGCGGCCTGGATTACCTTGGGAAACCGATGGCTACGCTCTGGGATACCCATGCATAATGCTGACCTAAACATTCAGGAATGATATTGTTAATCCTTCATACTACTGTATATTCTTTGTGATGGGGAGCCAGCCCTCCCTCCCTCCCTCCCTCCCTCTCGCTTTCTTACCGAGCTCAGGGACCCAGGCCTACCGAGGCACCTCTCAAGACAGGAACTTCCAGGACTATTTTGGCATCAAAGCTTAGTGGGTGTGAGGACCTGATTCTCTGAAGTTGACTTGGCAAGAAGGGGAGGAGAGGAGGAAAAAGGGGGGAAAAAAAATAAGAGTGGGATCAAGTGTGTGCTCTGCGTCTACGGGGAGCAGTTGAGAGTTAAAACAGGGGCTGCTCTGAGGGGGAATTGGGGCCGTAGAGAAACCATCTCTCTGGGTCTCCGCAATAAAATCCTCCTCTGGTTCTGAGGAGCAGAGTAAAGCTTCAGGGGCTTCCTCTGTTTTTACAGCATTTACTTTGTGTTTCGGAAGCTGCACAGGGGAGGGGCTGACGGTTAGTTTGGTGTTTACATTCCTGTGGATGCTCTGTACCAGGAAACTTGGTTAATTCATTGAAGAAGGACACAATCTTTAAAAAAAAGGAAAAAGAAACTCAAGATATATATGAGTCCGTTTTTAAATGTTGGCACTCCGTTTCCCATGAGGACTCTCTCGACAAAGCCCTAATGCTTCCTGGCATTGAGAAGTAAAAAGGGAATGCTTTGTCTCCCCTGAGAGGGCGGCACGGTGGCCCGGTCCACCGCCACCTCACAGCAAGAAGGTCCCGGGGGTTTGATCCCATGGTGGAGCGGCCTGGGTCCTTTCTGTGTGGCGTCTGCACGTGTCTGCGTGGGTTTACTCTGGGTACTCCGGTTTCCTCCCACAATCCAAAGACATGCGTGTTAGGTAAATTGGCAATTCTAAATTGGTATTAACATGTGTGTGGATGTAACCTTGTGTGTGATGGCGACTGATGCCAATAGCGACGTTAAAGAAGACACAAACAAACAAACAAACGTCTCCCCTGAGTACTAACAGCTGCAACTCTTTTATTCCCGACGCCATTTCCACCCAGTTTTCCTGTCTGACTCCTATCCCAAAAATGTAAGCGGATCAGGTATGTGTGCGCCCTGAAATGCCCTCCTTTTGTCAATAGGGGACATGGATGGTAACAAATGTGGCATTGCACAAAGTTGTCGTCACAATGTCATGGTGCAAGCCTGAGCTGCCTTTTCGTGGTTTGCTGCTCGTTTCCGTAGTGATTTAGAAAAGTCTTCCCTCAGCGCTTTGGAAAAACAAACGGCGTCGTTCCAGAGCCCTTTATTTCCTCAAATGGTTGGGGATCCTGATTCGCTGGGGCTCTGACCATCTGTGTGAAGCTTCTCTCCAGGGTTTGTTGAAGCTTTTCAAAGGCTTTCTAAAGGCAGGCAGACTCGCTTAAATGTGCCAGTCAGGAAACGCTGAAACAGCATCACGCCGTCTCCCAGGGTTAGTTCCGAATACATAATTTATCCGATATTGATATTAAAATGGGTGTTTAAGATATTTAAAACATTTATAATTTATGTTAGGCACTTCTTTCGAACACCCAGCTGCCTTTTCGGGTTCTGCGTTGTGTCGGAAAAACGTAAAGCAGCGCTTTATATTTTAATATTTATTATTTTTTTAGGGTAATCAGAAATGAATTACAGTTCATGTGTTGCCTTTTTTTCTCTCAATTCTCAAGTCTTTAGTGTAAATGTGTAAATAATGGTTTACCGGCCAGCGCACGTGGACGTCACCGGTGATCTAGCGCTTACCTTTGAAACTGCAACTGTTTGCTTTATCTGCTGCCAACTTCTCCAAGTTATTCATCTGGAAATAATATGCGTTCTTCATTGTATTTTTAATCATAGAAAATAGAGAGACAAAGGAATGCCTTGGGGAGGGAGAGTGGGGGGAGACATCTGCAATTCCCACAGCAGACTTGGTATTGTTTCCTTGCATAGGCAAGCGTTCCGCAAATTGACTTTGAATGAATTTATTTTTAATGTGATGGTGATGCCAGGAACTGTGTGTGTGTGTGTGTGTGTGTGTGTGTGTGTGTGTGTGTGTGCGCGCCCGCGTGTCGGGCGTGCGAGCAAACGAGGGGGAGAAATTATTTTTAAGGATTGCTTTTTGGAGTTTGTGTACCAAACAGATTTTGTGGAGCGCATGTGCTGTGCCTTCAAGTGCCCCTTTTTTCAGGAATATCAGCCTATATGGAAGTTGCTCGTATGTTTTTTTTTTTTTTTTTTATCCTCACCCTCTGTGGCTCGGCCGTTCCATTCGTTACAAAACAGCTCTCTCATCTCAACATCCTGCTCTGATTGTATTCATTAATAAATAAATTAATTAGTGGCCCTCTTCTGTTCCAGCCTAAATGAGTCCCAAATCAGCTCCTAAGTAGGACACATTGGAATCAGAGCAATGGAGTGATATGTAGGACTTTTTTCAATAAGGTTTTCAGTTTTGGTCGATTACCAACGGAACTCGGAGTGAAGTGAGAGTAAGGTTCTTCCATTGCTTTTTCATGAAACGTGAGTAACGACTGAAATAAATGAAAAGGCAGCAACGTCAACACCTAACTTAAAGTTCCCGCATACATGGACGTTCCGTAACACGGGGAAGAAAGAGATTCCCGATATGACCACCAGTTCTGCCAGACAGTTTAGGTAGGCAGCCCATTTCAAACTGGTGCCGCCAAGATTTCCCAGAGCATCATCCTCTCTCCAGTGGCTTGATTTCTTCCAGCAGGGCATCCTGATAAATCCTAAATCCTTCCCTTACAAATCCGTCCAGGTAACGGAAACGAAATTTCCTGTTGCTCCAGAGTCCAGTGGAGACGTTCATGATGAAGTCTACGTTTAAGAGCTGTCGTTTATTTTATAATACCTCTTGGGATGTAGTGCTCCAGTCCAGTCTAGTGACCATAAACCAGTCGCCTCCGTCTCGGCCTCATTTGGACTCGGGCTTGGTCTCCTCCACTGCTCTCGCAGTCTTGACTACAACACTAAATACCTCTAAGATGTCTCTCATGCTTTCATCTCAACTTCCTGTTGACTGTTGTAGCTTTGTTTGATGGACACCTAAAAGCCCGCTGGCAGGTCTGGCAGACCGTGAACGCTCCGGACGTCTGCTAGGATTTAGAAACGGAGTTCTGGCTCTGCGGAGCCCGTTATCCTTTCCTATTGATTTTCCTTTATTCCAAAGTTAGCTGTGAACGTCTCGGAGAGCTTTGTCTCTGTTGATTGACTAGCAATGCAACCCTGTAGCGTTACCGAGAACAATTCGACCAAGGTTACGCTGGTACAAAGACTAATACCGCTTGAACTTAAACGAGTTCCTATTGAGAACAGGCCTGAAAGTAAAGACGGAGCAACATCAGGAACAAGTGGTGCCAATCTGTTTGCTTTTGTTTCTAGATTAGTAACTGGACGTACTTTAGTGCTGCTTGTGATACTGATTGAATCCAGCGTAGATGATGATTGTTAGCTTTGTGCATAAGAGTCTAATTAGCTAATTATCTATTTACATGAGTTCATTAAACAAGACTTTGTTCCTTGAGCATTGCAGCTTGAGTTTCAAACTTCCAGGTGAAAAAACGGCAGCCGGTAAAACCTATTTAGGACAGGATTTGACCAGGTCCCGTTTCCCGTTTCACTATGGGACACAGAGAGTACACTCCGCCGTAGACATTTCTACCAAGACGCTGCATCGGCTACGTCTGCCATATTGGTCCAGGCAAGACTGAGCTATAAACAAATGCAAGGGACTGAAGGAGAGCTGAGTGTTTTGATTCAAATGTAGCCGTAATATAGTATTTTAACCAACTTTAATGAGTTGTTTTTCAATTGACGTTATTCAATGGTTTTTATTTTATTTTATTTTTTTATTTATACTCTGCTGTTTTGACTCTAATTTGAATCTCAACAGGGTGGAGTTTGTATCGGTGCTACGCAATCAAAAAAGAAAAGTGTTCGTTGTCGTAAGAAATTGCAAAAAGTCACCTTTTGGATTTGGAATATTTTTCTTTATAATTGAATGCATGAAATGTCTAGAAACTTTGGTTTTTTTTTTTGTTTGTTTTGGTTTTTTTTATGTCATGAAAACGTTTTTTATGTCCCCATTGTTGTCGGCACTCGTCGAAAAACCTAAATAGTGCGTCTTTAAGTTCTTAAAATTGACAAATTGGGTCAAACAACGAGCAAAATAAAACAGTGAGACGGTCCGTCTGCTTTCTATTTTTCATAACATTTTAGTAACACATCTACTCAAAGTAGTGTATTATTATTAGAATATAAATACAAGAAGATGTAGTCTAATAAATATGATTCATGAAATAAAACATTACCAATAGTAGACCGTATACGTGGTATAAATAGTAGCATCATACGGTATCAAAATAGTGAATACTTTATTATGTGAATGTGTTGTTGTTATCATTATGTGTTACGTGTAATTAGTGGATACTTTTATTATGACCATTTATACTGAATATACCATATACTATGGTTAATCTATTATTATTATTGTTGTTGTTGTTGAAGTTGCCTGGATCCGAGTACCAGTGTGGCGTCTAGCTGTGTTATGTCTCTTCCTTCCGTGTTTAGCGAGACTCTGGACCATCCATTATTGAGCGACCAGAGTCCTGTTTGTCTCCAGTGCTTTGGACCACCAATGAAATGCATCTCTGGCTGAGTGTGGGTGGGAGGAGACCCAGGACTGGGACGCAGGCTCACAAGAGCAGTCCGAATAAAAGATTGATGCCTTTAATTGAGAGGCTTTTGTGTGGTTGGTAGTGTTATAGTGTGCGGCTTGTACACTGCATGTTGTGCGCTGTTAAAATAGGTGTAACCGGACGCGTTCCACAGAGACGGCCGAAGATTCAAACAGTCACACAAGTCACCCGCTACAGTGCGGCAATGGGTAGAGGTGCCGGATTATAAGGGAGGCGAGTCTTTGCGTATTTGTGTACTTGTGTTTTCGCTCCGGGCCATAATGGGTTGGATCAGGGTGGTATTATTGTTAAGTCGTTGCTCGTTCTTTTTGTGCGTTTTAAAAACTTTTTTGGTTACCGTTTTTTTGAAACGACGCAGCAAACGCCAAAGCCTTCTCGCTCTCGGCCCGTTCCTCCCCTCCCTTCGCCCCGACTTGCTCCGGCCCGCCGGCGTCAGCTCCACGCGAGTGGCAGCTTTAATTTGGAGACGGAAAAAACAACTAGGAGTGAATATTGATTTCAAAAGTGCTCGTGCGCCTGTAAAACCAGCAGCAAGGCAACCTGCAGTCTTCAATTAGGCCGCCGTGTGTAGGTGTGTGTGTTTTCATTTGAGCTCTGTGTTCACTCGAAATGATACATTAAAGTCTGTGTTTCGCTTCAATCAGACTCAGAAAATACATACTCACACCCTGCAATGTCTGTGGCTGACGCTCAGCAATTTTACACAAACACACACACGCACACACACACGGGCTAAATCCAGCTCATAAATACGCCCGCTCTCGTTCAAAGCAGCCACGTGTTTACACCTTTTTTTCTTTTTCTTTTTTTCTTTCTTTTTTTCCAGGGGAGGATGTGCTAAAATGTTGCTGGAACTTGGGTTATTTCTTTTACGTGTAATTGAAAGGCAACGTGTACGAGATTTTATTTCTTGTGCCGTTAAACGAATTATAAGTAAGATGACTGTGCGGTTAGTGTCTTTTTTTTTTTTTTGGGGCTGAATCGTCCATCGCCCACGTATAACTAAACCTAAGCTCAACGTTAGCTTAGCTGTCTGTAGATGCTGCCTATAGTAAATGAAATTCTACTCGAGGAGCGTATGTAGATGCCCGCGGGCCGCCTCGGCCATGCCGGTTTCTAACGGCGTCACAGAGGGTGAGTCACACTGAAGAGCTCAGACACGACCAACGTGGCACTGTCACAGGACGCCCCTTTCCAGCCGTGACATTTCGGCCCGGCTGGAGCTGGTGAAGCAGAAATATCACGACAAACCATAGACATTTTAACAAGTGCGCTTTTTTTGGTTGTGGCAACATCACAAGGGTTCTCTTGAGGCTACTCGATCATTTTTTTTTTTTTAGTTAACTTTCTGAAAATATTGTGAAATATGAAATTTCTGATAGTTAAAGTGAGCTATGCTTTTTAGAGCCAAACTAGGGTGACAGTGGCAAGAAAAAAATGTAACAAAAAAAGTGCATATGTTCTAAGAAACAAACCTTGTTAGGACTTCAAAACAGACCCATCCTGCTTTAGATGAGATATAAGAATTGTCTAATTAATACGTCCCCAGTGATGCGTTCATGGAAACAGAAGCTACATAAATATTAAGAGAGAAAACATATTTTAAAATACAAAAATAATAATAATAAAACAACAGTGGACATGGATAACAACGAGTCAATAGAATAACGTCAAAATGTTTATTCAGGTATTATTTAACTGCTTATCAGAGGGTCTGGAGATCTTCAGAGAGCTGAACGAAGGCCTGACAATGAAATGAATTGCTGCTTTGCTTTTTTTCAGGGCCAACAGGGGTCACTGTTGGGCGTGCTCCCCTCCCAGACGGCCTTTCTTGTGTCGTGCCACACAAAGAATTCAAGATATAGCCGACTGTATCTGTCGGATCTCGGTGCTCATGTTCGATTAAAAAAAAACTGAACTGACTGCTTCGTGGTCCGCTCAGTTTGTCCCGGGCGCCAACCCTGCCATGCTCACCCGAAACCCCGTGCGTTGCCGTGGCACCCCTCTGAGGGCTCGGTCGTGCTGTTTCCGAGCTTATACGTCCTTCCCCTTTGTAAGACAGGCCAACCGCATTTGCATCCCTCTATCCCATAATGCCTTGGTAGACGAGCGTGTGCCGTACGGATTAGGCTGGAGACGTTGCACGCTGAGAGGATGGCACGTGTAGCGGCATCACACGGCTCATGTAGTCCTTCATCGCTGCAGTTATACGGAGGCGCGGCTCTAATGCAGACATTAGTAAACCCCTGCCATCGTGGGCACAGAATGACACGGCACGACGCCCGGGCCTTAACTCCTACGACGCGCTTAAATATCTCACGAAGCGTGATGCATAATTGAGGTGCATTCTGTGCTCGGGCTGATGTGTTCCCAAACTGCGTGCATGTCATGGAGGAGTGTTAAAGATGGCGGGGAATAGATGTGTGGCACGGTCTGGTCTGTAGCTCATTAAAAAGAAAACACGGCTCTCTTGTTGCAAGGCAAAACACATTGTAGACATTTTCATTCCTGTGAGTAATTTAACATTAATTTGTTGCATGGCTACATCTAACTGGCTTTTCATTTAGAGACTCTCTCTCTGTGTGTGTGTGTGTGTGTGTGTGTGTGTGTGTGTGTGTGTGTGTGTGTGTGTGTGTGTGTGTGTGTG
>JAUZST010003449.1:0-17154 GCA_034779995.1 Parotocinclus haroldoi | reverse complement strand
ACAGAGAAAGAGGGGTAGAGAGAGAGAAAGAGAGAGAGAGGGGGGTGTAGAGGGAGAAAGAGAGAGAGGGCGGGGTAGAGCAAGAGGGGTAGAGAGAGAGAAAGGGGGGTAGAGAGAGAGAGAGACAGAGAGAGAGAGAGAGAGAGAGAGGTAGAGAGAGAAAGACCTCCACCCTACTCTCTAAATATATGCATTAGAATTGTGTGTGTGTGTGTGTGTGTGTGTGTGAGAGTGTGTGTGTGTGTGCGGGCGTGCGCATTAGTGTAAACTGCCTCAACCTGATGGTAACCTTATTTTTTTACTTAGTGTTGTATTAGGGGTCGAGCTGAACGAGACAAGCTGTGAGATGTCTGGTCACTTGTGATGTTTTTTTTTAAAAATCTAGACACTTAAAATGAAGAATATCATATACATGTACATACATATACACAATGAGCTACATTAAACACAAAGACGTAGAATAACAGAATAGGAAACCTACCTTGATTATCTCAACTAGCTGATCCACCCCGCTGTCTCCAGGGAAGATGGGTTGCCCAAGTAGCAGCTCTGCTAACACACAGCCAGCTGACCAAACGTCTACAAAGCAAATTACAATGCAATTACACACAGTTTAAACCACACTTGTATTGTAGGAAAGTGCTGTGTGGGATCTTGAAGGAAATGGGAAGATACCTATGCTGGATGTGTAGTCCGTGGCTCCAAAGATGAGCTCAGGGGCTCTGTAATAACGAGAGCAGATGTAGGAGACGTTGGGCTCACCACGCACCAGCTGTTTAGCACTGCAGGGTGAGAACAGGGAGAAAGAAAGAGAAAGAAGAAAGAAAAAAAAAAACCAGGCTGTTACTAATAGAATTTATACTGCACTATAACCCCTACAATTAAATTCACCATCTACTTTTTCGAGAGTGTATAATAAGCTAGATCTGCATTTCCTTAAGGGAAGTACAGCAGTGCTAGCGAACGCAGTGGTGGCATATCAACCAAAGCCACGGCACCTAATACGAGTCAATGGCTCATTGGGGACTATTCATTTAAAATGGAATAAAAAGATTTAAAAAACAAGGCATTGACTGGAAAATACACAGCAAATGACACACACCGATTGCACATATATAGGTGTTTGAACGGTGTCTAATGTAACCAGTTCAGGCTGTACAGGACCCCGTTTTACATACTCTGAATTTAAAACTCATTCTCCTGCACTCTCCTGTGCTAAAACGAGAAACTCGGCAGTGCATGACGCAAGGAGTCACATGGCAGGAGTAATTAGCACCGTGAAATGCAGAGAGGAAATGCTGTGGTGATGCCAAAAAAAATCATTTTTGTGTTCTTTCAATACATTATTCAATAAATGACATGATATATGCAATACCATATTATAAAAGAAACTTTGTTCGTGTTTATGCCCCACTGTAGGTTAATGTAAGTGTTTACAGCGTGTTTAAGGTTTATGATGCATTCAGCTACGATTGATGATCTAAAAGAGGATTTCATTTTTTCTCTGTTTACTTTGGATGTGGTCCCATTGTAAACTGTGGGCAATCTGTCAGCAATCCTGGCCTTGTACCAAACAACCTTTCCCATGATTTCACAGACAAATTACACATTTCTGAATAAAATTAGGCTCATGGCCATCGATCGTTTGGTGCAAGGTGGTCAGGACATCTATTTTTCCTCATCCTGTCATTCCAATAAAATCAACTGTATTTAATATTATCCCAAGACTTGGCTCAAGCAAATAGTGACGTGAGCATTGTAGACCACTACTAGGTGAGCTCTCTCCAGCACCAAACGAGAATTAATTGGTGCAGCCCTTTTTTCTAAATGTATTTGGGGCCATTTACTTTAATATTTCGCTTGGAATATTTGTTCTATGTAAATAACTGCATTCCAAAGTGCAAGGGAAATGATTTTAAAAAATAATAATAATGAAATGTGGAGTTACAACACTTCAGACGACGCTTTACTTTACAGCCTGTGTGGAGGACTTTGTTGTTTATTTACTCATTGATTATTTAAGGTGTGCGTTTCAAAACAATTGAAATAATCTCAAAAGGAATCTCGCTGTAGTCTTGCAAATGATGACCATACAAGATCCCCTGCGGTTGTGACCTCATTCTGTGATTAAAAACTCTGTGACTTGTCTCCAGATGAGAGGGTGTCTTTTCTAAAACTCTTCTAGCCGGTTAGCACAAACTATCTTCAAGGCAAGATGCTGTATCGCAGCTCCCAATTATGCAGCATAGCGCCAAATCCCTGGTTCTCAACAACCGAATAAGGACACAAATCCTTAGCAAAAAAAAGATGCAATAAAGTTTGCAATTCACATCACTATTTCCGAGTTGGCAGGAAGCTGCTTTGTTTCTGCTGCTTCTTCTATAATAGGTGTCCAGTCACTGTATTTATACACTTCAGAGTTCCATATTTTGGGTTCCATCAACATTACGCTTTCAAAAGATCTAATTTTGTCATTTGTGAATCATTTCAGAAACGCCCACATCTTTAGCGTAATGCATCTTAGAATCAGCAGTGACTAATCATTCACACTAAGCTCTCTCTCTCTCTCTCTCTCTCTCTCTCTCTCTCCTTACCTGCCAAAATCGCAGAGCTTAAGCACGGCTGTCTCTGGATCCAAGAGCAAGTTCTGGGGTTTAATGTCCCGATGGCAGATACCAAACGAGTGGATGTACGCCAGGCTCCGGAACAACTGGTACATGTACAGCTGAGCACAAACATACAATTATAAGATGAGATAAAAATAAAACTTTTTACCGATCTCCTGGTGGAAATTAAATTCTTACAGCAGTACAGGACAGAGAGGAATAGGAATAACAGTACGTGGTTGATGAACACAAAAAATGCACTTTTTCAAAAAAATCATTCAAGATTAATTGATAAAAGAATTACAGCAGAGGAACCCCAAATGTAGTTGGCAGGGATTTCTGCACGTCTTAAACAGAGGTAGAGACAAAATGTTGAAAAGGTGAAAATGTTGTCAAAATGTTGAAATTGAAAAATGTATATGTTGAAAAAGGTGAAAAGTAGGTAGTTGAGGTATAGGAAAACATATGTAAAGTTAGTCAATTCTCTATGGATTCAAGCTGCGTGAAGCAGACGGGCAGACCAGGTACCATTCTTGTCAGCTTAGATCAGGCAACTGAGGCTGCAGTTCAGACAGACTTAGCAAGACTGGGCAACGAAAGGCTGGAAAAACGTCGCTTGGACTGATGAGCATCAATTTCTGATGTGGCATAAACATAATGAAAGCATGGATCCATCATGCTTTGTATCAACGGTTTTCTTGGTACACTTTGGCTTTTATCTATTAAACATCGTTTAAATGCCACAGCCTACCTAAGTATTATTGCTAACCATGACCACGGTGTTCTGATGACTAGCCAGCACCATGCACGATAACCCACCATGCACCCACAAAGCTTAAACAATCTCAAACTGGTATCTGGGACATGACAATGAGTTCACTGATAGTTTGTTTCTCGTCTTATTTAATGTCGCTATCAGTGTCAATGGCAGTTTTAATGACAGGTTACATCAATACACAATATCACATCAAAGCTACACTGCCCACAAAAAATAGGAAATATTTCAAACCAAATATGTAGAGGGCCACACAAGAACTGCTTTACAATCTGATCCTCTCTATGCCCCATCACTGTCAGTATGCTTTGGCAGTCTTGGGTGACCATACACCCTACTGAACAGTCAATGTGTGGCCCTTCTCGTCCAGTTTAACATGCATCCAGTTTGAGTTTGCATTTCATTTGCATAATCGAGGAACATTTTGATTTTTCATTTGACTTTCTCATGACTATGTTTAATGAAACAAAATCAAATGCTTCTTTTTTAATCGTTTCATATTCATTTTGAAATACATCCTAATATTTGTGTGAAGTGTAGGTATACTCATATATACTTGCATAGACTCTCAGATTAGGCTAATTTAGTGTAATCAGTTAACCTCTTGGGTTGTGGGAGGAAACGGATTGGGGATGTGATGGAACAGGAAATTTGATTAATGGATGTGCAGCCAAACAAATATGCGGCAACTAAATGATGACGTCACGTCAACAGGGACCAGGAATGTTTCCAGCACCTTAAATCTATGAAGAATTAAGGCAGTCCAGAATGTAATGCCCTACGTAAAAGCGCATGCTTAACAAGACAAACATTGAAAGCAAAACCAAAAAATGGCGCACCGCTTGATGCCTTTAACGCACACTACATAGCATACTTAGCATACCTTAACGTAGATCATGGGCAGGATCTGTTTGGCTCGGCTGTAGTGGCGGGACACTCTGTACACGGTCTCTGGGACATAATCCAGCACCAGGTTCAGATACACCTCATCCTTCTGTAAGGGAGGAAAAAAAGAGGTTTAAACAGATATATCAAAGTAAATTAATATGCTGCTTCACAACTATATCATGTTTACTAACATTTTTAAAAACAAAAATGGCGATCTATAAAGGACTGGGGACCACTCTGTAATGCCATTTAAAGAAACAATAAAACCAGTAATTAATATCTGCAGCTGTAATAATAGATCAATTAGTAACACACGGGTCGTACCAGCTTGAACAAACAATTGTATTTCTGCCCAAGAAGCATTCTGAATAATTTTGAATTTTGAAGAATCTTTTGAATAATTGCTAGCTGAATTTATATATCAAATCTCCCACACCCAAGTTAAGATACACCTGGGTTTAAAAATGAAAAAAAAAAATGACATTCCTTAGCTGAAGGGCAGTTGAAGTATTTCAAAAAGGAAAAAGAAAAAAAAAAAGAATAACACTTTAAAAAATGGGGTAGTTTCACAGCTTGGGAGACTTTCCACTAAATGATGCGTCTCCAGCAGTGACCAGTATGAATTTGAGCTCAGCCCAGTTCTATTAAACCTGAGAGCACGAGCAGGGAAAGACCTATAAAATAGTATTTTGCTTGTAAGCAAAAAGTACCATTTTGATAACAACATGAATAGTTAATACATTTCCATTTACATCATTTAGCAGACGCTCTTATCCAGAGCGACTTACAATTAATACAGTCTTACATTTTAAGCAATGGTGGGTTAAGGGTCTTGCTCAAGGACCCAACTGTGGCAGCTTGGCAGAGGTGGGATTTGAACCCTGGACCTTCTGGTCCAGAGTCCAGTACCTTATCTGCTAGGCTACCACAGGCCTAATACAGAGAATCAATCATGCAGAACATCTGCAAGAGCAGAACATCTGCATGACTGAGTAATATATAATTGCAATTAGTAATTATAATTACCCTTACCGCTAATAGTACAAGACAAATGGGAATTACACCAAAAATATTTTTCATTTAAAAGCTGGCAAGAATCAACCAAAAAATCCATAATATGTTATTCAGGAATAAGATTAAGGAATAAGGATACGACTGCTAATTAAATAACCTGTTAATGATAACGCAGTAAAAATAGATATAAAAAGGATCTGCCCACGCTTTTTAGATTTAATTAGTCCAAGTGACAATAGAACTGCTCAGGGGCTGGACTGCTAATGAAACGGCTCTCCATTATAGCTTGTGGTCCTTCTAAATTAATACAATTACAGACCGGACCATCTACTACTACTGATTTCTATTCCACTCAGAATGAGCGGGAAAGAACCGGACTCACCAACAATCGTCCCTAATCTGAAACCAGGATCAAATCATGTCTATTGAAGGTGACTCAATTTATTGATCGTTGGTCACAGTGTGTGTGTGCATATGCATACTGAGACCGTGTGTGTTTGTGCCTTAAGCGTATCGACGTTCCAATTTTATACCTTGCTGCATTTTCCAGCAACCCCCTTTTGTATTTGAAAACACCCTCCTGTTGCAGCATGGCCTCAAGAAATAAACCCGCTGAAGATGATGAGTCACTTTCTGCCTCACAACAGCAGCGCTGCAATTATTCTCCTACTGGTTGGACGGTTGGCGAAGAACGTCACGATTGGTTCTTCTTAACGGTGTGCTCTGAACGGCACTGTGCGATTGGCTACAGGGGCAAAGACAGTGATTATGACGCCGATGGCCAAGGAGCTGCGTATCACGGGCAGACGCGAGATTACATTTGCGTATGCAGGAGGTGAAAATTAAGCCTACACAGGATCAAGGGCAGAGAAGCCAAGTGAGTCAATTATGTGGAAAAGGATTGTTGGTGCAACTAATACACTCAGTACAACTGAGTGTTTGATTTACACACCTGTCAGCACCTAGTAATGGACATGTCTGCGGCCCTAACGGGGTTAATGAACCAGGTATAGAGGTCAGGGCAATCCCAATGATTAGCCCTAAGGGTGCCCAATATGGTCATAACCGTCTATCATAAGTTCACCGTGTAATAATATTGCCATTTTGATAGACTATGCATGTATAAAAACTATTTAGCTAATTCTCACATACAACATAACAGTCTTAGGTTACATTTAGATCTGTTTTTCTAGCAATAATATAATTACCATATACAATAGAACATTATTGACAATGATTGCAGCATCCAAACTTGGAACAGTCACTTCATAATACTCTTTTCCAATCCTTGTGAGGCTTACTAAACCTTTCACCGTGTTCCCCTTCCCAATCCCACGGTCACGCACACAATCACACACTAAGGGACACTTTAGAGACACCAATTAACCTAACGCGCATGTCTTTAGACTGGGGGAGGAAACCGGAGTAGCCAGAGTAAACCCACACAGACACATGGGAGGACATGCAGGCCCCACAGAGAAAGGATTGAACCCGGGACCTTCTGGTTGTGAGGCAGCGGTGCCAACCACCTTGAATGCCACCATTCCTCATCTAGCTTCATCAAGGACTGTAAAAACGTTGGCTTGGCATCCTGGTGAAGCTGCTATGGATCAAGCATGAAGAGGGGGTAACAAAAAAATTGTGAGCAGTGGACTATCGTGTTCTAACATGGAACACAAATTTCCTGTACTTTCAGCATTCTAATAAAGTACCAGAACTACTCATATATGGACATTTTACCATTGCTAAATCAAATGGTACAACCTAATGGTGGCCCAAGACTTTTGCGCAGTACTACAATGCAAATGCATTCACTCCTTTTGGCCAATCCTTAACATCGACCCTTTGTCCGCACATCAAAGGAGAAATTCACTGCACTGTACCACCTCTTCTCAATCTATGAATCCCATTTGACATCTCATAGGTTTTTATAGCTCGATCTTCCTCGTGCAACATCATCTGCAGGAGTCTGAAGTTACAACCACCATAATTTATGTTATTCCTTCCGCTATATTTATAAACACAGTCATCACTTTATTATAACGCCATTTACACACAAATAGCACAATGTTTTTCTGCTACATTTTGGATTTTGTATAAAAACAAACCACTACTTGTTTGTTAGTTTAATTGGTTTGCGTAGCATCACTATCGGTATCAGTAGCCATTTCAGCAAAACACAAGATTATAGCTACATGTTAATATCAGTAGTTACACACACACGCAGACACACACACAGACACACACACAGACACACACACAGACACACACACAGACACACACACAGACACAGACACACAATCGTGGGCACATCAATGCCAATCTCAAAAGCCAATTTCAAGTAATCAATTAAGCCAAGACGCACGTCTTTGGACTGAGGGAGGAATCAAGAGAACCCAGAGTTAAACCACTCCATCATATTTATCCACAGAATCTATATACATACAGAATGTTAGAGATTTTTTTTAACCTCCAAATGCCTTTAGAGCAAAAAAACGTATCAGTATCGGACAAAACATGGCTTCAGATATATATGTCCTATCTCTGTAAGACAGGAGCACGTTGATGGCTTAAAGGTGTCTGATTATTCTAGGTCATGCTCAGCAATTACTCTACCACGTAAAGATGTGGGAAGCATGTGTCTCAGCACCACATGTCACCATGCACAGTGAAGATGGAAGATTATCTGAGCCAAACAAAATGCGTGAATCACCACGTGCACCCTGCCTGTTGTAACCAAGTGCATTAGTATGTGCATGTCCTCATAAATCTCATTCTAATCATGGTTTGTGATCTAAGGCTTCTAGCTGTCCAGGAAAAGCAACAGGGCTGACAGGTCGTATTTGCTGGAGGCCAGTCACCGAGTTCAAACCACTCGGTCAAGTGCGACGAGAGGACTTTTTCCAATAGTACAACCTTGTTTTAATGATCTGTTTGGCTGTAGCATTTTATTCCATTTCTCTCACAGCCTGGCAGTTTTTCTACAAAAATTATTTGCAGCATCTAAAGGTATTCAATACAGCTCAATCAGCCACAATCAGCTGCCTAATATTGTTTCAGTGTCCCTTTAGTGTCGCCAAGACCACCGGAGGTGTTCTGTGATATCTAGCGTCTAGACGTTAACAGCAGATGCTTTGACCCTTTTGCACTCACATTATTAAAAATTATTAAATTGATTTCACAAAAAAAAATTATTTATGTGCAAAGTGTATTTTATAGCAGTGGTCGCCAAAGTGGGGGGACACAGTAGGACAAAGGGATGAGTAAAATTTAATGTTTATACTTTTTAAATAAAAAAAAAAAATGATATTGGATTGTAATGATGCAGTGCCATGCAAAAAAAGGATCATGTACATCACTGTCCGTCTTGTTTATGATGCCATCTAAACCAACTGCAATTTTTAAACACCAGAGGGCATCGTGCTTACATGCATATCCCATTCTTAGTAAGACTCCTTTTCATTTGCAGCAGACTATCAAGTCTTTTTGATTATATATTTATACAAGACTTGATTATCTTAGGGAAATATATAGGGTATGTAAGACTGGCTACAACAGAGCATTTTGTTTATAAATTTAAAACTCTGTTTCAATGCA
The DNA here is from genome assembly GCA_034779995.1 of Parotocinclus haroldoi. Classification (NCBI taxonomy): domain Eukaryota; kingdom Metazoa; phylum Chordata; class Actinopteri; order Siluriformes; family Loricariidae; genus Parotocinclus; species Parotocinclus haroldoi. The sequence continues at coordinate 8,274 of JAUZST010003449.1, read as the reverse complement.
TTTCTTTTAGTTGCAGTGGACTAAAGGTTTTTGGTTTTAAAACGTAATCAAGAAAATGTGCATATGCCCGAATTTGCAGTTTACACGTCAGAAATAAAAACAGAATCAATGTAAGTATCGTTAGAAAATTCAAAGTGCCAAGCGAGGATCGTGAAAGTGCATCATTACCCCTCATATGTAATTATACTAAATCATATACTTGTATACAAAAAGGGGGCAATGCAAACAGTGCATTATAATACATCTATATAACGTACATGTATATGCCATATAGAGTGTATATGTCCCCGGTTACAAGTTAGAAGTCCTCGGTTTACAACATTGGGGAGTTATAAGTGGGTCCGAATACTAAATACTAGTCTGTATAAGAAATGGTAGTAAACGAGTTTAAGTAGTAAGTTACAAAAGATATTGGAAACTTCTCATAAAGGAATGTTCAATTCAATTCAATTTGTATAGCGCTTTTTACAATAGACATTGTCACAAAGAAGCTTTACATTGATGTATAAACAAGTGTCACAAATTGAATCCTGGAATGTTCTCAAGTTCGAGGTTACGAAAATTTATTTACCACAATACGAAGGTTTTGGGAAACCCACCTGTGATGCGTTTACATTTTAATGCATCTTGGCTTGTTTGTTTGTTTATTTAACTACGCCATATTTTAAATATAATGGTGTTATACCAAACTTATACAACTTGTCCGTGTATTTGTACACGCACAATATAGTTAAGGGATATTTCATTTTGAAAGATCCCCTAATTACTGTGAGCAGTATACCAAATAGTAAGATAATGCTCAACGCCTTATACCTTTTTATTATTTATTTATTTAGTTCTTCCATCACACAGTCTGATGAAATAAATAATGCAGAAACTCTTAAGGCTTCCACTGGAGATTCAGGAAAGTCTCTGACAGACTTGCATTTGCATGAAAGCAAACCCTACGGCGAGCTCCAGCAGTCAAAAACATTCTTTCACAGACTCAACGTGACAGCTGCCTGTAAGATTATGGAGACGCACATCCAGACGGGACTAAATTGATCAGTGCACCACTGAGTTAAGTGAAAAACAGCAGGAACTTCTGTATTCACTTTAGTCAGGGGAGGAGGCAGAAAAACACTGTAAGGGGTGATCTAAATGAAAAGCCAAGGAGCATCACTTGTAAAAGAGGAACTTGCTCCAGGAACCCAAGCAAATTTAATCCCACCTTCATAGTGCTGAAGACACCCAGTATACACCCTCACAGGCAACTTCACTAGGTCCAGCTTTCTAGTACCGGGTCGGACCCCATTTTGCCTTCAGTACTGCATAAACTCTTTGTTGCTTATGGCACAGGTTCAACAGGGTGCTGGAAAAAGTCCACGTTGTCATGAAACGATCAGGCGATTGGTGCCGATTTGTCAGCTGCACCTTAATCTCCTGGAGTAACATTGGTGACCCGTGGCCATTTAAGTACAGTGAACTCATTGTCCTGTTCCTGCTTAAAGTAGTCGTCAGTAGATGGAACACTGGCCATAAAGGGAAACAATGCTTAGTTGATATTAAAGGGGTCCATAGTGTGCCAAGAAAATGTTCTCAATGAAACCATGAAATCTATGGTTTCATGTTGTTCGTGTCAAATTCTGACCCTACAATCTGAATGTCTCAGGAGAAACTCACAATTGTTTGAAGTGCAGCAGGTCGCCTTGGCAAAATGTAACTACCGTAACACATTGAGACGATGCCATGAGCTTGGCAGTTTTATTAGATTACATATTTGAGTTAAGCAGTTGTACAGTTGTAACTGGTGTACCTAACAAAGTGGCCACTGAGTGTGTTTTAATTCAGATATTTCGCAATAAGGGGGAAAAACTTAAACACACACACACACACACACACACACACACACACACACACACACATACATACATACATATATAACATATAAATAACATACATAATATATATGCTAGTGAGGTTGTAGATAAATGTGTACTTTCAAAAGAAAAAAAATCCCTGCATTTGACCACTTTATTCATACAGCTTTATTAAAATGAGGGAAAAATATTAATGTCGGCCTGTTCATTAGATCTGTAACATAGATGTATTAGTATTAACCTAGTAACAAGGTTTTCAGATAGGGGAGATCTAGTCTCCCCATCGCAACAGTAGGAACATGTTGTCAACTAAGCCTGAAAATCTTTTATTACACTCTCCAGTCAGGTATGGTGAAAGTAGCCTGACGTCAATCCATGTCCCACGATAAAAATAGTGCTCCAACAAGAGACCCTGGTCTTCCAATCAAATGGTCTAAAAGTCAATGACTCAGTCACTGGTGTTTAGTCGCTGCTGTTTGTAGATTGTGAAAGGATTTCCCCTGAGGCACACAGGCAACAGGCGTGATGAGTGGGATAGCATCTACTCTATCAGTGACACGCCAAAGTCTGGGCCTTGCTTTCCACTTTGAAAGCATTGTGCAAGACAGTTAAATTAAAAATTAAAACAGTAATGCACTGCATACATCTTGCAAGCCGCACACAAACATTAGGAATACAGGTGCATGCCGTTTTATGTCCCCCCCCCCCCATCAATGTCAGTTTTAAACAACAGAGAGGCATATATCATAATAAGTAAGGAATAAAAATCTGTCTTACTCTAATACAGACCTAAGCCCATTAATTTCAGACACACACTAAGGCTTGGTAATACTCATTAGTGGTCGACGATATGGGTAAACTGATAAAACTAATAACAACAAATGAGCCACAAGTTGCTAAACTCAAATGAACATTTAATTAAGCTATAAATGCACTCTTTCTGTATTAATACTCCCAACTACAACATTTATTACCAGCTAAATGGTATCACATTCTTTCCGGGAAGAAAAAAAACAACAACAAATATTTGGGGGGGAAAAAAACCCAATAATAGATTCACGCACGATGCAGCTTTTTGTTTTTCACCCTAGTTTCAGATCAAAACAGTAAGTTGTAATTCTGGAAACAAAGTTTTCATCTTCTTATATGTTTGAAATGTTCGAGGGCAAAAAAAAAAAAACATCATTTGACAGCTTTTATCATCTAATAAAAAGATGCATACACAAAACAGATCATAGGTGCACAAAAATCCAAAAATAAACAGACCATGGATGCCTGGTAAATTGGGGACTGTGGTGGTTAAGGTACTATGGATCAGAAGGTCCATGGTTCAAATCCTACCTCTGCCACAGTTTGGTTCCTGAGCAAGGCCCACAATTAGTTGGATTGTAAGGCTGTATTAATTGTAAGTCGCTCTTGATAAGGGCGTCTGCTAGATGACATAAATGTAAATGGTAAATGTCAGGACCGGGGAAAAAAAAAGCAACACTTAATCATTAACTGTTCAAGTTTAAAGCTACACGGACTTCTGAATTAACGTTAGTTAAAGAACTGTGCTGTTCATGTTTGTGCCATTGTCGGCGTCAGCAGTGCACAAGTGCAGGCTAAAATGTGACCTGCATAAAATCGGTCATATGAGACTGATCTGCCAATCCCTGATCACACCCGATCATGCTGAAAAACGGCAACAACTGTTGGCGACAAGTTTTGTAAATTTTAATATTGTTTAATCTAAACAGGCAAAATAAGTTGATCAACCAGACCAAAGTCAAAAGACTTGGGATTCTTTTCAGACGATAATGAATGTTTATTGGGTTCACATTGGTTCACAACCCACATAGCTTTCCTGCACGAGACATCATCATTGATTCTTGCATCCGTCTACCCCCTCTGTGGTATTATAGAGGAGAAAATAACGTGAACGGGCTCACCTTATCTCCACTGGAGTAGAAGAAGTAGCGCAGGCGCACGATATTGCAGTGGTCCAGCTTCCTCATGATCTGCAGCTCGCGGTTCTACAGAGAGGCAAATAAACCAAACAAATCTGAATAAATACTTTGAACTCGTCTATACTGAATAAGCCACTGGGGGGGAAAAAAATAGTTAAAAAAAAAAACGTTTAGACACGTAATGTGAACATCTGCACTAAACATAACCGGAGTAAAGTGTTCCAGGAAATGAGATAAGAAATGAAGGATAGGGTTGTAGATGTGCCCTGCCCTAAGAAAAGTGAGTTTCATCCTGTTCTTACTGTTCCAATGAACCAAGCTCACATGAACCATATTACGACCAGAACCAGACTGATATCTTTGAGGTTTGAGAGAAAAACGTCTGAAGAAACGAGTGGTGTAACAGGCCTAATCCATTATCATATTTTATAAAAAAAAAGGGGAGAGGAAGAAAACACAGCCATAATTGTTTGCTATTGGTTGATTGATTTATCTGCATGTCTATAAGGTTGCCATGAAAGCGACACGCAAAGACATTGATTTGACTGGAAAAAACCGGAAACATCATTTGTACGAGTACAGATAAGAACCTGCATTGAAGCACGTTTCAACAAACATCAAGTAAAAGGTGCATTGTGGACACATTCTTATCCTTCAGTCTTATAACGTCATATTGCATACCCCAACCAGAAGGTCCAGGGTTCCAAACCCAGGACCTCAAGTATAAAACTACTTGAACTGAATATTGTAAGCCAACATAATTCATAAGTGTCTAAATAAGGAAAACAGATATTAGCTAAATGCTGTAAATGTGCATGCTCCCATGCAATAAGCCATAGAACGATCCAGAACGCCAACAGCTACAGGAAATGCTACGGCGGTTACCAAATAAACGAGTTCACAACAACTCCAGCTGTAACTGTGAGACTGATTAATCAATGTCATTACTAAAGACATGAACTACACAGCTGTGTTTGTGCCACTAGTTTAAGAAGAAGGCATTTGGCCAATATTACGACACGGATAAAGATCAGACTACAATTTATGAGTAAAAGTCAAGGTCATTTAAAGAGCTTTATAAACTTTACATGCAGCTGGATTCTAACTCTTGAGAAATCAAGAGTCTCTGAAGCGTCTCTGAAACACTCAGACGCGCAGCTAGACCGATTACTATTCTTTAGACGTCTCATAATAGCGCAGTCTAAAAACAGGCATACAAGGGGCACTATTAAAATAATAACAGGAGCAATTTGAGTGGCGTACGGACGTCGTCTAATTTAAGCAATCATCCAAGCGTACCCGTTGCAGTTTTAGCACGCAGTCAGACAGGATAAATACACAAGGAAAGCTTCAGCATGTGGATTTGAGTGTATAAAACTCAAATTCTAAAAAGAAGCTGAAAAGGTCTGCAGTCCCGAGCGATAGTTACATTAAGAGGAACTTCGGTAAATAATGCTAAATCAGTGTTCAAGTTATCTAACTGACAAGTCACAAGACAGAATGATTTACTCTTACTTGTGCTTACTAGTAACACAAAGAAATTAAGTTTCGTTAAAAAAATAAATAAATAAAATTAAAAAAAATTGTAAAAAATTGGTTAAAAAAAAAAATAGTTTTTTTCTATGTACAACACACCGCCACACCAATGTTCCTGCAGTGCTGAGAATGATCCACCACCCAAACATGTGGTGCAGTCCTGTGGGGGTCGGAACATTAGATAACAGAGTAAAGGGGACTAACGAAGTATGTCAAGAAACAGATGGACTACAGACTGGAATTGTAGAACTACAAAAATGCTCCTATATGGTAAGTAATACTGATCAAATGATCAATAATTGTAGAAACAAGGAGGTGGTGATAATATTATGCCTGATTGGTCTATGTAGAATGTAAAAGAAGTAGGAAACTGGTACATACAGCTTATTAACCTCTTATCACACACATACATGGCTCAATCCTTACCTTGAACCTCTTGTCCTGCAGGACTTTCTTGATGGCTACCATTTCTCCAGTGTCGCAGAGTTTGGCCTGGTATACCACACCGAACGAGCCATTGCCGATGACCTTGGTGTCTGTGTAGCTGACCTCCTGAGGCCGATCGGGACCCTGGCCAGGGGTCGCCCCCACTGTTGTCACCTTGCTGCCATCCTTATCACCTGCAGGACACGAAAAAAGGCAAAGAAGAATTAAGGGTGTGCGTTTGTTTGGTTTATTTAACGCCATATCCAGCATTAATGGCCATTTAACAACAGACACAAAGTCATACATACTCCGATCAGGAAATTTTAAATTAACAAGTCAACCGGCAGCTCAGTCCGCAATCCCAGTCTGACACAACCCGCATTCTTTCTGCCTGCCACATTTCTAGCATTGCTGTAGACAAATCTAGTTCTGAAGAATTGCTTCTTACAATACAACATTATTTACAAATTTGAACTTCTCTTTCTAGTCATTTCTGCTCATTGCGGTGGACTAATGGCTTTTTTATTTTAAAAAAAATGCGCATGTGCTTTGCTTAGCATTGTTTACAACTAAGAAAACAATCATAAGAAACTTGTGAACTCGGTATCACGACCTGAATTGTGACCAGAGTTTATGGTTACACCATTAAGAAGCCTGCATTATCACTGAAAAGTACAAAACCGTTTCCAGCTAAATCAGGTGTAAGTGTTACCACGAGTGCTTTGGTGAAAGAAATGGCACATTTGAGACCAACTCCTCTACAATCCACCTTTTATTCCACTTCAACTGACACCAGTTCTTTTTTTAACTATTGTGAAATAAAGTAAAAACTAGTAAAAAAAAAATATCTACTATCCATTCTCGGGTTATATGAGGACTGCATGCCTTTCTCAGAGCGTGCAAATCCAGAAGCAGGTTTTGCATCTTGCATGCTAATGAATACAGCTGCACGCTTATGGTACTTGAGCCCAGATCGGCACTCTGAGAAGTTCAAACTGGGACACAGCAGGTGCTAAAGGCTTTCTGGAGGCTATGCATTGCCTGAAAAAGGTTAAGTGACCGTTCACATTACTATTCTGAGATGTGCTGGGGAGAAATTGCTGTCTGAAGTGACTCCCTGACCTAGATTGTATACTGAAATGCATTTAGATGAGAGAAAACACCTTAAAATATAGGGTGAGGGAACAAAGCAAGGAAATTAACAACACTGTGCTCAGACGGCATCATTCGGACTCGTTTCCATTAATCTTTCACACACAGAGAAACCCAGAGGAGCTCAATAATAGCAGCACAAATCTGGCCGCAGCTTTTCAGCTACTGTTCATTTCCTATGCAAAGTTGTGGCAGTGGTCGTAATGACAATGTTTTCATTTCCTCCACCTGTTAGCAGGACAAGGTCGCAAAAAGGCTTTAACACATCCTGCACGTCGAAGGTGAGATGATGTGATGAAAAATGAAACCTGCCTCTGCTCATGCAAACAGTTCATTAGGCACAGGTTATTCAACCGGACCTAACCGCACAGCAGGGACTCAAACCCAAGTGATGGGCCAGTGTGTTAGTCCCCAAGAGCCATCAGGTCCACACAGTGATGAATTAACATATTATATCACGCCAGTCGCATTTGAAGCATATATTAATCCAAAGCCAATATCCTTGAAACACTGGGGGAGAAAGCATGAATACACCCTGGATGTCACACACCCACCTTTTCATTCATAAGAACCAGTCCATGTAACTGTACACACTTTTTAAAGTCCATCTGATCTAGAGCTCTTAAATCACGAAAATGTACACTGCTCACAAAAATTACTGATGTCAAAATGAATATACAAATTATTTTATTTAATGACGACGAGCATCAGTCCTCCTTCTACGGGTTGTACGGTGTTCAGCAGATAAAGAACTGCGTACAGTTGGTCTCAGGGCGTGCAATCAAACACAAATCCAGCCTATTTCGTATGGTCTGGGAGCATATTCGGTGTCCAGTGGTAGCAAGTAACTGTCCCCTGTCTGACTCTTTGGGACGTTCCAAGTGCTGTTTCCACTACTGTCCTTGTATGGCCAGCTTCAGGATGTCCTATGGCTCTCCAAGCTTCACATTCAGGCAAAACGTGTTGCAGAGAAATCTGGTAAATTGCAGAATGTTGATACTCCACCACTTTCAGCCTTTTATATAGCGCATTTTCACCAATTAAATAGAAGTTGTTTTTTGCATCTGATTTGCATTATATAACAATTTTCTTTTTTTGTTGCTTTTCTGATGTTCTTGTTTAATAAAAAAAAAATCAAATGCTTCTTTTATTATTGCTTCTTATTCCTTTTGAAATATTACCTCATTCTTGTGAGTTTGTTTGTTTCGCTTCTTTAGCATCGCTATCGGCATCAGTGGCCATCTTAATGACACACAAGGTTATATCCATACATCTCAAGTTCATCTCAAGACTAGTCACACACACACACACACACACACACACACACACACACACACACACACACACACACA
>JAUZST010003448.1:0-17154 GCA_034779995.1 Parotocinclus haroldoi | reverse complement strand
CCCTCACTGGATATTTTCTCTTTATCAGACCGTTCTCTGTAAATCCTAGAGGTGGCGCCGTGTGTGAAAATCCCAGTAGATCATCAGTTCCTGAAATACTCAGACAAACAACCATGCCACTTTCAAAGTCACTTAAATTAGCTTTCTTCCCCATTCTGATGCTCACTTTGAACATTAGCAGCTCAGCTTGATCATGCCTACATGCCATTAATGTTTCTGCCATGTATCTGATTAGATATTTGCATTAATAAGCAGTTGATCAGGTGTACCTAATAAAGTGGCTGTTTAGCTAATATTATAATCAAAAGCTTTTGTTTTTTGGATAAAACCCAACTGAACAAATGTCATTTGGCTTGATGCGTGTTATTGTATTATTAACAGAACGATGATGAAGATGGAGGCTTCGGCAAAGCAAATCCTCCGGTCGTTTCCATCCCAAACCCTTTATACAGCGGCTACAAAGCCTTTGTCGAACCTTTTGGGGTAATTGGATTCTTCTGAATACCCACCTGCTTTACCGTCTCCACTTATGATGAGAACCCACCTTTTTTATGCCTCATAATCATAACGAGATGATGTTACGAGTTCCGTTTTCTGTTTCAGGAAGGAGAACAGTGTGAATCACCTGCCGCCGCTTCAGAAGAAGCTGCAGCAGACACACCAGACCTCCTCGGCTAACGCGCAGGAGTTAAACTTATGAGCCAGTTTTTATGGAAACTTCTTCTACGGCATATATTTGCTTTCTGTTCTGATTCAGAAACAGTTCTAACATTGTATATGTTCACTTAGACACGTTTTTATCCAAATACAAGCGGTGAGGTAGGACACGATCACAGGAACTGCATTCAGGCATCATAATACCAAAGACCGTTCTCATTCAGCATTACTGTTACTGTCACACTTTATAATCAGCATGTCTGAAAGAAATTCTGACCTTCAGAAAGTAGGCAGATGCATTTTTCAGGGAAAAAAAGGCAAAAACTCATACAAAACGTACGTACAGGCATGTGCCGTTTAACAACCATCCCATTAACGTCCGTTCGCTTTACAGACCGAGGTCTAATAAACGATTTTTATTTCTAATTATGATTTATTATCATTAACTCCGGATGTTGTTCCCATAAACATCCGCTCACCTTACGATTAAATAAATGTCCCGGACCCACGAGCAGAGGCGGGAGTTTAAGAGCAGTTACCTTACCAGTCTGGTGTTTGCTGGCTCTTTAGCTTACATTGGGTCTAAACTGTTCTAACTTGGTTGATGTGTTTAGAGATGTGTTGTGTTTGTGTTCGACTTTCCTCTACTTATTTGTACCAAGCTGTAACTTGTGTTTGCAAGTCTATGTACTTGTCCTATTGTAAGTAGTGCTCATTTATGTGTTCCCCTTCACTACCTGGATACCCTCTATAACCTATAGCTATATAAACTGGTTCATATTCACTTGTTAAGATTGTGTTTCTGGCTGATCATCTGTTTTGTTCTGGGTATTTCCGGCGGTTGTTAGACGGCCTCTCCTGTACACATGAACAAATCACCTGTAGTTACCTACAGGTTATGAAAGACAATCCATTATTATTATTATTATTATTATTACAAAGGCCCCAAGGTTCTGCATGTTGCCACAGTGCTGTAATCTTCCTACCAGTAATACCAATCCAACAGATTAAAGAAAAAAAATGTTGTATAAGAAATGTTAAAGAAATGTTGTGTAAACGGGTTTGTGTTGCATTTTCTACACACAAGTAGTTTCACAGAAACTGTTAGTCTTATGCAGCTCTGAATCAGGACATAAATTTCACTTTCACTTAATTCTAAGTTGTTTAAGAAAAGGCTTAAAGTAGCTCACCATGTATCAGTTATTTCAACCGTCAGTTTAGCAAAATGAAGGGGAAAACAGCAGGTATAAACTTTTTTACAAAGTTTGCTTCCTGATTTTTTTTACTTTTTGTCAGATGTTTATATTGTATAACAAAGGATAATAAGCATTCCATATGTTTTTTTTTACTCTTTATTGCCAAATACATCCAGTTTAAGCAAAGAAGTCATATTTACAGTGTTGACCCCTTTTTAAGACTCCCCAGCGTGATGGATTTGAGCTTCTGAGCAATATATTGAATGATGGAAACCCATTCTTGCCTAATAGGAGCTTGGAGTTGACCGCAGGTTTTGTTTCTCCACCCTCTTTTTTTGAGGTTTGACCACAAATTGTCAATGGGATTGAGATCTGGCAAGTTTCCTGGCCGTGGACCCAAAGTTTCAGTGTTTTGTTAACTGAGCCTCTTGGTTATCACTTTAGCCTCGTGACCTGATGTGCCATCATGCTGGAAAAAGCGTTGTTTAAATTGCTTCTGGATCGTTGGGAGAAGTTGCTCTTGGAGGATGTTTTGATACAATTCCTTATTCATGGCTGTGTTCTTAGGTTAAATTTTGAGTGAACCAACTCCATTAAATGAGAAGCAGCCCCACACATGAACGGTCACAGGATGATTCATGATTGGTATGGCACAGGACTCATGGTAGCTCTTTTGTTCTCTGCAAAAATCTGATGAGGGTTTCATATAACTTTACCCCAGTCCTCTGCAGTCCAATCACTATACTTCCAACAGAATGTCAGTCTGTCCTTAAAGCTTTTCTTGGAGAGAAATGGCTTCTTCTTTGCTGCCCTTTCTAACACCATGCCATCCTTCAAAAGTCTCACTGAGTTCAGATGAATTGTCCTCTGCCATTTCTGAGCAAACTCTGTATTGCTGGTGACCCAATCCGGTAGCTTCTGGACCTGACGCTTGCTTGACTTTCTTGGCCGCTTTGAGGTCTTCTTCACTACAACTGAACCACTCTTCTTAAAGTTCTTGGTGATTTGATAAATTGTTGGTCGGGGTTTTATCTTAGAAGCAGCAATGTCCTTACCTGTGAAACCTTTCTGATGCCATGCAATGATGACTGCGTGTGTTTCCTTAAATGTAACCATGGTTACCAGAAGCAATGAGCGTTTGATGAAGTAATCCCTTACCCATGTACTTCTATCAGATATTGAGGAATGACAGTTCGTGATGCAGTGGCGTCTGAGGGAGCGGAGTGAGATCACCGCTCTTCAGTTTATGCCTTGCTTTTTATGTTCTGGAATGCCACCATTTAATAATATTACACTATGTAGAGGGAGACATATGTAAATCTCTTCCAGTCTTTCTTTAAGGTACATTGTTTTAAAACATTTCAGTCGTTTTCTCATCCATTTATTGACCACCCTCAGACCCTCTGCCCACCTCAGTGTTTCCTAGATACGGCGGGAAAAGGTGACATTATACAGGCATGTGCACCAGCAGTCGTGTCAGGTTTAAATAATATTATGATTCATTACATTAATTATGGTGAAAATGAATTACTTATTTGCAGAGCGTTTACTGCAAAGATGCATCAAAAATACACGCGAGTATTACTGCAGCGATCCTGCTGCCAAACTCATTAGGATTGAGCCGTTATTAATTATTTTCTGGATAATAAGTTGACCCCTATGAAATTTGCTAAATCCTGCTTGTTATTCTCAGGGTTAAAGACAGAGTTAATCAGCGGGTTATGACTGTGCTGCTTCTTCTAATCCTGACCGGGATCGTTAACGATCACCATTTGGCCGCGTTACTTTCTAACGCTAACAGATTGCTTTCTGGCTCACTGTGCTGATCCAAAATGTCACACTCCAGCTGTAATTTGACAGGGAAAGCAAATTAGTTTGCCTGCCTGCCTGCAAAGTCATTAGTACATACAGTGAAGGGGCACGACCTCAACCAAACGAAGGTAAAGAAAACTGGATGCCTAAAAATGAAGCCAGACTCAAATTTACTGCTGATGCAATATAAACTCGGCTTTCTTTATGACTGAGTAAAGCTGGAGGAAAGAGGAGGTTATGGCAAGTTAGATACGCATGCTGGAAGACTGTCCCAGTAAATCACACCTTTAAAAGTAACTTCATCTGAATTAAAGTTTAACTGGACTGATATATCGTTTCCTACAGTCACGTTTTAGTTTCTATCCCGGGCTCAATGGTTCATCTTATGAATGAGAATCCATGGCCCCTATGACACACACACACACCTGTGGGGTACTGGCAGCATTTCATTTCATCTTATACAGAAAGCATGAAGAAACTTTAGCTTCGTTATTGAAATGTAAGAATTAGAGAGACACATGACCTAGAAAAACATTTTTCTGCAACATAAATGGAAAAAAACGGATTGAATGACGTGTTAGAGCCACGCCTCTATAACAAATGCTCCGGGCATGACAGAGTACATAATTCTACAGACAACAATCACTTTATTAGGTACGCCTCCTTGTTTCTGCACTCATTGACCATTCTATCAGTTAAACAAATAGAATTACTTTGTAGTTCTATAACATTGTTTAAGGTAGGCCAGAACCGACCGCGTCTCGGATCTGTGCCTTGCCAGAGCCAACAGGGTCTCAGACCCACACCCTGTCATGGTTTACAGTGTCTCCGACCCACGCACAGCCACCGGGTCTCGGACCTTTGCCCAACCGGAACACACCAAGTCTCAAATCCACACCCTGCCGGTAACCGACCACGTCTCAAACCAATGCTAATCCAGAACAGTCTTGGACTCACGCCAGGCTAGAACTAACCAGGTCTTGGACCCGTGCCAGGCCAGAATTGACCAGCCAGAGCCGCCTTGCTCTCGGAGCTGTGTCCAACCTGAATTGCCTGGGTCTCACATCCATGTTCAATTGGGTGACTTACTCATGTCAGTGCAGAACTAATTGGGTCTCAGACTTACGGCCAGCCACAACTGACCCAATCGCAGACCCACAACTGGACAAAAACAAACTGGTTTTGGATCTGTGACCAGCCAAAACTGACTGTGTCTGGCACATGGATAAAACGACCAGTGCAGTGCATTCTACATTTAGCTTTTAAAAGACAGTATGCTTAATGGTAATTATGAAGCATCTGGCATGCACATGCAGCGCTGCAATCACAGTCACATTTCCTGCAGGAAACTCACATCTCCAGTAAATTAATAATGAAATCGTACAGCTTTCATACAAACAAGTTCTGGAGAATGAACTATGGTCCGGACCCCCACAGGACCCCCACAGATCAGGTATTTTTTTAGACAGTGGATCATTCTCTGCACTGCAATCACACTAATCATGTAAACACCATACACCCGATTTCTTAGATTTGATTAAGCTCTAGAAATCAGATAAAGAAACCTGAGAGGGCTGGATTTTAACTGTATCTATTTACTCTGATTTCATCGCTTTACTTGCAGAACGATTACCAAACACATTTGGGGAGACTCTGAAATTCAGTGGATGCTTCAAGAAATCAGGAAGCTGAACTTTATGCCACATCCTTCTGCGAGATTGTTGGCTGGTTGTGAGGTAGATATGACTTAAAATCTGAACCATCAATATTCGGTGATTACTCCTGAATGATAAAATGTCTTGCAGTTATCTGATTATTAGTTGCATGTAAACACACACACTCTGTGTAAACACTGTTGAAGGGGTGTTGGGGTGTGTTGTGCTGGTATGAGCAGTGCTGCTGGAGTTTTAAACACTATTCACTCATTGTGCCTCTATTAGACACATCTACCCTATTGCTCCACCTTGCAGCTGTAAAGTCAGAAACAGCAGCTCGTGTGTTGCTGCACAGTTTGTCTTGGTCATCCTCTAATCCGTCATCAGTGCTCAGGAGGCTGGTGGCTGGACATTTTTGGAGAACAACAAAGAGCACGGGGATGAACAAAGTATGTAATTAAACTACAGGACTACTGTCCGAGACAGCAAAGCACTTCAATATGGTGAGTGGGACTGATTAAATGGACAAGGAGGTGTACCTAATAAAGTGGCCGGTTAGTGTAAGTCAAACAAGAGCCTGCATACTATAAATCGCAGCAACATAATCAGTACTTGTAAGGCACATAATAAAGTCTATACAGAACACTGAGCATCTGGTAAGCGAACGTGACAGTCTCTGATAATCCCGACTAAATCGTGTGTATATTGTGATTTTATCTGACAGAATAAAAGCTTTATATTCAAACAGCAAAAGGAAATGTAAACGTAGTTTCCGTTCCTTATTCTCTCACTTAAACCTGCTGTGTGTGTGCATGCGTGTGTGTTGGTGAGAAATACACAATATTCTCTACTGATTAAGACCGAAGGTGTTAAATTAGTGCACTAATTAGCACTGTCATTTGCATACTGTTGATTGGGCTTTATTGGCTTCCAAGTCTTGTTAGTGTCGTAACAGCACGGTCTGATTTACACCAGAGGCGCTGTTAATCAGACATGTGAGTGCAGGGAACAAACCCTTCTTATATTTGGATTTCGCAGAAGCAAAAACACTTCCAAGAAAAAGAGGCTGAGGGCCAAGCCTGTTTACCCCTTGTAACAAAAGGTCTGATCTTTAGATTAGTTTTTATTAATAATACTATTACAGGTTTGTACTGTTTACTGACTGCAGGAAGTTCTGTGAAACAGGTCGTCGAATGGGAGGAATTATAGTCACACAGTCTTTTTAGGAGACTAATGTCCAAGAGAATTTTCACAAGAAAACTGACTACAAACTAAACAGAAGTGTCAGAGCTACCACTGAAGGCCTAACCCTTTATACACATGCTAAACGTTTTGTAATTTCTGGGAAACCCTCAATAATTATTTATAGAAAAAAAAAAAAAAAAAAAAGAGTTCTGACCCTATGTACTTTACAGCTGTGCCAGTTAAAAGGAGGCTTAATTCAAACAGGACAGGTAAATACAGTACATGTCATTTAGCAGACACCCTTATCCAGAGTAACTTACAACTGATACAATCTTACAATCCAAACAATTGTGGGTTAAGGGTCTTGCTCAAGGACCCAAGAGTGGATCCAACAGACTGTTGTACAGCACCTTAAGCACTAGGTCACCCCAGTCCCAGTGTCTTCCACACAAACAAAAGGACGTTGCACGAAAAACTCTCTAAACACATCAACTGAGTTAGAACAGTCTGTAGTCCAAACATTAGGTTAAAACAAACAAACAAACACATTTACTTTCCGAGGTTGCCATGTCCAGCAAGAAAAAAAAAACCTAAAGTCATTTTAAAAAAGGATTAAAATCAAATCAAATCTAATGTGCATACCTGGCAACCGTAGGGGAAGGCTTGTGGGGTGCCCGCCCCATGAGTGAGGAAAAGAAAAGCAAAAAGAAACGAAGCAGAGCTGGTCTGAAAGAACTAGTGCTAAAAATTTTGGTTATGACAGGTGTATGATAATTTCCCTTAAAATATCATAATTGTATGTCTCTGGTACAATAATCCTACATTTCATCACCTGGCAACACTGCATACGCTCCATTGGCATCCTGTCTAAGGGTCAGGCTTGCCTTGCACCCTGTGTCCCCGGGTGTCCCGCGACCCTGTCCAAGACTGAGCGGATAAGACAGTGAGTGAGGTTTCTGCTGAGTGCATTTTTATGTTTATTATCAGATTCTTATCATAAGGTTATATCATAAGGGACTGTGGTAGCCTAGCGGTTAAGGTACTGGACTCTGGACCAGAAGTAACTCTGGTAAGTAGTAAGTAACTAAAGTATCAAACGCAAAGCAAGCCGTACCAAAACAAACCAATTAACAGCAAGTGATGCGCACAGCTTCCGAGTAAACACAAACACAAACCAACACGCATCCACGGGTAACAACTTAAAAGCAAACAACACAGTGTCCAAATAAACAACCCATGAATAAAAGAACACGTACAAAAAGCTAGACAACAAAACACCAACCACCTAACGCACAACCAATACAAACGAGACAAATGTGACATGCAGAGAACACAGTAAGATACGAGCTTCTAAACAAACACGCAACACAATCAGAGAGATTAAACCGGAAACGTTTGGGACAGCAGGGAGTGCATTGTGTATATCAACAGAGAAGAATTACCATAAGTAGAAGCGCACGTGCCAATAGCGTTGAATTTTACAGCCACACTAATCCTTAACGTTAAAACGGAACCATTATAGAAACCTATCAGCTCTTACCTTGTTTCCCAGAACTCATCTGCTCTGTTATTAGCAGGTGCTCCAGGTTGCAGAGTTCATCAGTGACTCCACCTACATCAACCCCGCCCCGTCCTATTTAAGACGTTCTCCTAATACTCCCGCCCCACCTGCAGCGGTTTCTCTTATTTATTTACAGCCCCAAGTCCGAAAAAGTTGGCATGATACAGAAAAATGTTCTTTGCACTTCCTGTGGGGATCACATTCTCGTTCCTTTTTGGCACAGACAGATTCGGGACTGCAGACGGGCCAGACCCCTACCCTCTTTTTCTGCAGCAATGCCTTTGTAAAGCATGCAGCGTGTGGTTTTGCATTACCTTTTTGAAAAGTGCATGGACGTCCCTGGACGAGATGATAGTTTGTGATGCTCTAGTCTTACTTCTCATTTTTGGTGAGTATTCATCCACTGAGTAATTACACTATTTACTGTATATCATCATATTTTATGATTTATAACTTTACTTTATTGTAAGAAGTAATTTTTTGAACCGCGAAGTGGCTAGGGAACAGTGTATTTATAAATTTTAAGTAGTATGGCGCTCGAGTCAATAAGTTGTAATTTACTGCCTCGTCACTGGGGTGGTTCCATTTCAGACAGGTCGGCCATTATACAGGTACAATTGGCCATGACTGGCGCTGGGGCTGCAGCCCCTTGCCTTGTGACCCTGCTGTGTGGAAAAGGCCGGATGAAACGCAACAAAAAGAATATCGCTTATGAGCATAATTCTGCAAACAATAACATCATCCAAGCCATGCCCACATGTGGCTTAACTGGAATGGACACAAATCCAGGTTTATTTTTAACCCACTTCAGATGGATTCCTAAAACCAGACAGCATCTCTTTCTCCTCCACCCTCGCCTACCGCCTGAACTCGCGCTACAGCAAACAAATTTACAAGTCACACTCTCTCAGGTTGCCTTTACCTCACGACCTGATAAGAAGTATTTGTGTGGATAATGTCATTATACATCATTCAGAGGCTTTAGAACCCAGCGCTGGATGAGAAGCCAATAAATCCAGTTCAGTTCAGCCCTCGTCTGCAATCCCTTCCCCCAATCCTCATCTGCTTCCTCCCCGAAGCGCTGCAAAGCCTGAGTGAATCAATACTGCTGAGCCAAATATTAAACCAGCTATAAAACCGGCTTATGGTTCACACACGCATGCTTCAATTGTACCATTTATAGTCCGGCTAAATTATTTAGAACGTCTCAGGAACCCGAGTGACTCACAGAAAGGGGTTTATTTTGAGTGTAAACAACAGGAGAGCGCACTGGAGAGCTCAAATCAGCCCCGTTCACTTATGCAGCTCACACTCGTGCCATGTATGGAAAAAAAAATCACCCGGTTATGTTTCTGTTGATCAGGAAAACTAAACTAAAGATCGAAAGCTTCCATTAAAGCATGGGAGGAAAGGAAATGAAGACACAGCAATCAAGGCCGAACCCACCTGAAACGTTAGGCAAAAGTTTGTGGACGCCAAACATTTCCATCCAAAAACATTGCTCATCCCTCTTTGCTGCTACACCAGCCTTCCTTCACTGTACTTTGGATATTTCCTCACAGCTGTAAACACCTGGCTTTGAGTTAGGTTAACTTGTCTCTCGAAATTGCCCCAGTGTGCGTCTGGTGACCTGTCCAGTGTAGGTTCATGCTCTGCTCCATTAAGTTCTACGATTGTATCCGATGCAAAATGAGTCAGGTAAAGTCTGGAAATAAATAAAGACAATTAGAGCTTTATCAGTTACTTTCTTTCCACGCTGCAGTTGTTTTTGCTGTGGCGTATTTACTGGTTAGACCTGGAACCCTTCAGTTTGTGATATCAGCTCTCGTTCAGCTGCTGTGAGGAACCGTAAGCTAATCAGTTATCGCGTTGGAGTTATCTCAAGCAAACCGACCGGCCTGTCACAATCAAGTTTGCAAACACCTCGCTGTAAATACGAGGTGTCGCTGGACTAAAACTGTTTGGAATAATAATAATAACTGATTGGTTATAAGCATAGATCTCGTCTAAAGGAGCCTCGACTCTGTAGGTTTGGCCGTCATTCTCATGATTCAGGGTTTAGTTAGAGGAAATATCAATCTGGAGCTAGCAGTGCATATCGAGGCTTTTCTCCGGTGCTTTCGGTTACACCGCGTAATCTGTGTTCTATGTAAAATATTAAACGCTTAATGTCTCATGGATTTAATATTCCAAATAAAGGCTACTTTTGTTTCCAAAAGCACACATGGTGCTGCATGATGCATCACGTTACGGCCATCACGTTCCACCTCAAAACTATAAACATAGCATGATTTTTTTTATTACTTCACCTACTTCAAACGTTTCCGCAGTTAAAAAAAAAAGGATCCCATGTTAGAGTAAGCTTGTTAAATACCAAATATTTGGTGAAGGTCATAAAATGTTCTGTGATGGCAGCATTAATGCAGAAAAGTACACCTGTCTGAGATCCTAGAGCAGCACAAACTATCATCTCTTTCAGGGATGTCCATGCATTTTTCAAAAAGGCAATGCAAAACCACATGCTGCACGCTTTACAATGGCATATTTGAATGATTCAAATATTTAATTACATTAATGCCGTTTTTGTTTGCTCCGATGTGGCACTGATTATTTTATGTTTACAAAGTACATATGCAGCTTCAGGAGAAAGCATTTATTAATTTTAAATCATTTGCTGAACACAAAACCTGATTACCAGAACAGTACAAAGTAGGCTCTGAATTTATTTAATTTGTAATATGGCTGTAACCTTTTGCTCATCTCACAAAAATAGTCACTGATGTTGACATCATGTTTAAAAAAATAAACATGCAAAAAGTAGATAATTTTATTTGGATGCTCTTCTTATCTTGTGCGCCTGACATAGCTGTTACTATGCCTACGTCAGAAGCGACGGTGATTGGTCATTGAGTTTTTGGCACCAGTGAAAGATTTCTCTCGCTCTTTCTCTCTGCATCAGCACCCCTGTGACCTGCTGGATGCCTATTCTTAAAACAGAAATAAAAAAATAAAAATATCCAAAATATGTAAAGTGCAATTTTAACCTGGCAGAGCCAAACGCTACGTTGACCACGGTAAAGTTAGCTGGATTAGATGAAAGCACCAAAAAAGCTGCCACTGTTGGGCCCCTGAGCGAGGCCCTTAACCTGCTCAGATCAGCATCAATCTGTCAGCATAACTATTCATTATCAGGATCCCAGCACATTTTTAAACAAAATCAGTTCTCTGTTCTCAAAGATGACCAAGTGGCTGAGCAGTGAGCAGGGAAGAAAGAAAAAAGGAAACATCTGCTTGGAAAATCCAAGTAAGAACTCGACCCAGACAGGATTAAAACAAAATCAATCCACTCAAAAAACTGAGCAGCAGGCAAAAGATGTTCTGGGAGAGCCTGTTCTCTAAAAGGCAATTGAATAAATGAAAAACTGATAAGTAGCACCTGTGAAGGATGGAGTCACCCTAAGCTCTAATATATATATATATATATATATATATACATACATACACACACAGAGTTTATCTTTCTTGGCATGTTGCCTTGTTTCTGCTTCAATGACTCTTAACTACTTTAACTTATTTATGTCCTAAAGAGAATGTAATTTGTTTACAAAAAAAACCCATTAGACGTGTCCTGGTTTCTTTGTAGAGTTTATTTAAATCATCCGGCAGACGTAGTTGGAAAATCTCAAGCTGTTGAATAGGCGTTTTAGTACGAAACATGTGCTGGACTTGCCTGCTATTTTGTCATATAATGTAGATATTTTTAGAGGAATTGCAAAAAGAAACCAGAAATATAGTGGGATTATAGAATTAACGTGGCATCTTAGTATTATACGATTGTCGGGATAAACTCTGAGCGAGCGGCCTCCTGTCCTTAAGGTGAAAGCTTTGATTTGTGTCGTTTTTGTTTAGTTTTGTCTTGATTTTTGGTCCGTCTTTACTACGAGCGTCCCTTCGGGTCGGAATTTCTGTGCTGACTTTAGGAACACACTTATTTAACGAAGGAAAAATAACAGGCTGCAGTGGGTTTTCTGTTAAAAATGAGACGTGTAGATTAACTCTTCGGCTGTTTGGAGAATTAGAACTTTGTGCTATATTGTGTTAATTCTTAAAACAAATTTTTTTTGCTCATTTCTGGATGACCTTTTCCTTTCCAAAAGGCGACGGAAACCGGCTCCAGGGCTATTCGACGCTCTGACGAAAAATGTAACAAAAAAGGGAAAAAAAACCTAAACAAAAAAAAACAATGGAATGTTGCTTTTGAAGTTTTCTAAAAAAAAAAAAGAACTATATATCATTTTCTGCACTATCCAGATATGAATGAAATTCTGTGGTGTAAATTTTAGATGTGCTTCTGTGTGTTAAAAATCAAAAAGCTTGTCTTCCTGCAGTCAGTAAAATATACTCTAGCATCTCAACAGTATTCACTAGTTGTTAACTTTTTATTGTGCGATAGAGAGGACGAACCCAAACGAAGGCACATTAACGAGGGACCCATTAAACCGAGATCCCAGAATTCATTTCTCCTCTATTCTTGTAATACCTCTTCTTAAACTGAACCACAGGGGAAGCATGGATGTGGGAATTGTAATGCTTAATATGCAAGTGGATCTCACTTTTTTCTCTGATCCTGACATGATTTTTTAAATTTTATTTCCATTTCTTTCTCATCTCCACATGGTGCACAAGCTTTAATCGTTAGCTCAGGCATGCGTAAAGAAGTTTAATGTCAGAAATCCACGGGTTTTTCTTTCCCACTCAAACTCCTGTAACTTATTTCTGAGCAGCTTTGGCCAGCGTTCGGGGCATTTCTGCACCCACTGTCACTGAAACTGGAGAGTAGCTTGTACACAGACAGGACTGGACTTGTAAACTTGCGACCTTTTCTCATTGCCCTCCTTTTTTTTTGGGCCAGAAACACGGATGCAGCAGTTTTCAATCCACGTCCCAAAACATCCTCATAATTCTGAATAATAATAATAATAATAATAATAATAATAATATTTCTTGCAATACATCAGCTTCTATGTACTGTACTTAGCAAGCATGCATTTTGTGGAACAAAGAAGATAACGCCACTGGTACTTTTGGCGCTCTAGCAATTTATGGATTAAAAAAAACGGTGTTCATCTTGTTTTATGATTTTTTTAACTCTATACAATAATTGTAAATAAAGAATTCGGTGTCCTTGTTCATTTAATACTATGCAAAATGTCATACTTTCTAGTCCCAAAACAAATCGGTACATGATGTTGTGTATATTTTATGGCCTGAAAAAAAAAGGCTGGGGGGGGAGGGGGGGGAGGAGAAACTATGGCTCTCGGTGCTTGACTGTCTATTGTATAGACAGGGGTGCAGGTAAAAAAACTAATGTTAAAAAGGGGGCTCTATATATATATATATATATATATATATATAATCTTTCTTTATTCAAAACAGTGTTCTTTAAATTTGTACTTTTATTTTATTGCAGAGAGTATGAACCAAAAATATTAATTTTATTTATTATTGTTATATATTATTGTTAATAAACATCCAATTCTTTATTTCAGGCCTCCAACACATTCCGAAAAACTGGCTAAAATGTATGAATAGTAATGAGATACAAAATAAAATAAAGATGTGATTTCAAACAGATGATTAACGACCGAGTCTTCAAATCTTGGCAGATGATCTCCAGTTCATCAACAATAGTGTGAGAAAATAATTGTAATGTTTAAAACCAATGTTCCTCAAAGAAAGATTGGAAGGGATTTAGATATTTTTAAAATATAACGTTCTGCTTTGGCTTGTTTTTGCATTGTCTTGTTGAAAAACGTACACGACGTCCCTAGGAAAAGATAATGTCTCGACAACGTCAGGAGGTTTGGTCCTGACAACCAAGGTTTCTCCCTTGCTAATTTTAGGGAGTTTTTCCCACAGTCACCCTTGCTTTGCTCAGTTTGGAATTGGCATTTTAAAATAACAGTATTGTAAAGTTGCTCTGAGAAAATGCTCCATGATGTTAATGTTCCTCATAACAGTCTGGATGGTTCCTTTCTTTTTGTTTTTGGTCCGGAGCACACGGAGTCTGTTTCTTTCTTTTAAAAAAACGTTCTGTAACACTGATTGGTCTGAGCACAATCCCTGTTTCCACTGGGTGGGGGTCCATCCTAGATGTTTGTTTTTTGGAATGTGTTGGAGGCCAGAAACTCAGGATTGGATGTTTATTAAGAAATGAATTGAAGTTGAGCAGAAAAATGTTTCATTTTAATCCAGTGAGCTATTTATCATGTTCATAATCCAGTTTGAAATGATTTGCGTTTTGTTTTTGTTTATGGAGCGTTATCCTGCTTGAAGTAGAATTCGGAAAATGGTGCAAATGGGACCAAAGTGTGCCAGGGCAATATAACACCATTACCCCAGCATCAGCCTGAACCTTTTGATCCGAAGCTGGATGGATCCATGCTTTGATATTTTAAGCCAAATTCGACCTTCCGAATATCGCAGCAGAAATCAAGACCCATTAGACCAGAAAACGTTTTTCCAATCTTCTCTTGTCCAGTTGACAGGAGGGGCATCTAGTGTGATCTTCTGTTGCTTTAGCCCACCTGTTTCAAGGTCTGACCTCTGGCATTTTCAAGTCATGTTTACTCAGAGAACTGAACCCTCACTGGATATTTTCTCTTTATCAGACCGTTCTCTGTAAATCCTAGAGGTGGCGCCGTGTGTGAAAATCCCAGTAGATCATCAGTTCCTGAAATACTCAGACAAACAACCATACCATGTTCAAAGTCACTTAAATCAGCTTTCTTCCCCATTCTGATGCTCGGTTTTCATTCAACAGCTCAGCTTGATCATGTTTACGTGACTAAATATGCCGAGTTGACAACTTGGGCCGTAAGTATTAGCAGTATAAGTAAGTATAACAGTTTCACAAACAGAAAAACATACCAAAAGACGGGTTTTTCAAAATCATAGTCTATTACTAAAACTCCTGTTGCTCGTCTTTAGATGTGAGAGGGTGTCAGAATTTGTACTGCATGTGGTTAGCATGCAGAATACTTTTAAAAGAAAGTGTAAAACGGAAACTTTTTCACACTGTAGCGAACAAGGAGCTATGCCTGCATTTCACACTCAGAAATTTTCAGCGTCAGAATAAAATCTTGAGAACCATTACTGAAAATTCCACCATGAGCATTATGGGAAATAATCTAGTTGCAGTTCCCAGTCTTTGCAGAATCAGAACTGGTGACTAGACTGCTACGGAAAGGCTATGACTAGTCGATAGATGTGACAGGGGGTCAGACTGTGGCCTATTAAAAGGCTTCATCTAGCGTGTGCGGGACTTTAGGGGAAAAGCTGTTCTTTAGAGAGAACACCAGAGGGCGACACAGGGCCGATCATGTAAACACGTGCCTCATTCCCTGTTCAATAAAACATTGATATCACACTACTCTGTACTGTATTGTGTTACACGGCGTCTTTTCTTCTGTTTCGAAACGTTTAAGAGAACGAGCTTGTTCTTGTGATAAGGTAAGGGTGACAGATTTGTGAGCACTAACGCAGCACTGCTGGTTAATGATCAGTTACTTAAAATAAGAGCAAACACTTTTAGTACAGCCGGTGTTCATTACTTAAAAGATTTAAATGTATTAATTTCTCTGGTGCTTTTGTTTTATTGCTTTTTTTACCAGCCACGGTCTGAGTTTGAGTTTAAGCAAACGGTTATGAGATTTGTTTTGTATTATGATTATTTGGATGACAGTAAATGAATTATAATCGCGCGTAAATATGAGCTAAAGCACCATCGGATTCTTACACGTCTTAAAAGTAGATCAATTAAATGGGTGTGATACTAAATAATATATGGGGTCATTTATTTAATGAGGAATACGATCTAATGTTACATATCTGTAAGAGAAATGTGTGTAATAGTTCACGTGGTCACAAAAAAAACACAGGGGTGCCCCTGCCTATACACAGGAGGCGTTCATAGAAAAATAAATAACCCCCAGAACTGGAACCGCCAAGTCAAAGTCCAGATGTTTATCCAGCCGGACTGGAAGCAAACCGTTTGTTTTAGAAAACTATCCAACTTCCCAAAGCTGAAGCTTTGTTTTTATACTGTTACACCTGTAGTCCATACTCACTGAGAAGGTGACATGGCTTACTAAGGATCAGACATTAGAAATTAGGAGTCTTGTCTTTAATTGGAAGGAGTTTCACCTCACGATTATCCAGAGTGATTTACAATACAGTTTTACAATCTAAGTAACTGTGGGTTAAAGTTCTTACTCAAGGACCAAACAGTGTCAGCTTGGCAGAGGTGAGATTTAACCCTAGACCTTCTGGTCCATAGCCCGGTACCTTAACCACTAATCCCACCACTGTCCCAGAAAATCTGAAGCCCAGAGGTTTAAATACATTTCCAGTCACGACTGTAAAGCATGAGCGGAAAATTCGTGAAATTGCAATGGGCTCATAACTGTCTAGTACCCTTGGGACTTGGGACACCTTGGGACTGCGGTAACCTAGTACTGGACTCCGGACCTGATGGGTTTAAATCCCACCTCTGCCAAACTGCCACAGTTGGGTCTTTAAGCAAGGCCTTTAACCCACAATTGCTTGGATCGTAAGACTGTGCGAGTTGTAAGTCACTCTGGATAAGAGCGTCTGCTAAATGATATAAATGTAAATGTTATTTACTTAAGCCTAATTTTGTTTGTGTTTATTACAAATCAATTAATTTACGAAAAATATTTATACATACATATCAAGACAGGCTGTTACTGTACAACATGAGAAAAGCTGGTTTTACATCAATTTAACAAAAATCTGCCGAAGTTTAGATCTGATTGTTTAGAAATCACGTGCGTCCTCTTTACAACAGAGGGCGCGTTCACACACCCCAAGTAAGGCACACCTTCCGTTCTACAATGAAAACGGAAAAGATTTTGATATACACTATATTTGTATTTGCTCACCTGCCTTGACTCACACATGAGTTTAAGTGACATCCAATTCCTGATCCATAGCGTTCAATTTGACTTTGGTCCAACCTTTGCAACTAGAACAGTTTCAACTCTTCTGGGAAGACTGTCTACAAGGT
>JAUZST010003447.1:0-17155 GCA_034779995.1 Parotocinclus haroldoi | reverse complement strand
CCTTCCAGCCTCGTGTCCCGGGCGCCATCAGCTGCAGGGGAACACGAGCGGGGGAGTCCATAACGGACTATAAAAACAAAACAAAAGATAACCCAGCACGCACGGACAAGGGGAACACTCGCGTGTTCGCTCGGCTCATATAACGGAACTAATTAATTGAAATAAAGAACAGGTGCGCAAATTAAAGAAACGAGCCAATCGTTCGATCAAACCAAAACAAGCGTCATTAAAGACGTGGGGAGAAAACGAAAACACAACACTAAGGGATCAGGGTAAAAGAACTGACCGCGGCGAACAAAGTAAAAAGGGCTCGCAGTGCGAACCCTAACACTTACATAGTGAATAAATCCTAATCTTGTTATTTCTCCTTAATAAACATATACTCTTGCTTAAGAGAAACCTGGAGGAAGCAAACTGTATTGACAGCAACCTCAGAAATTGTATTTATTTTGTATGCCCATGATATCCTGCAGCCTCTGCCTGCACAGGCGTCTTTGGCAGGAGAAAGGAACAGGCAACCAGTCATTACTCCCTGAGGTTTAGATACCAAACACCCACCATCCAATCTGCCTATCAGTTTGACAAAGACATTTGAGCAAGGCACATGAATTTCAAGCACTTTTTTTTTCTCAAAAACAGACTTTTCAAACCACGTATCTTAAAAAAACAGTAGCTGCAGACCAAGTGAACTTTGTTTTTCTTTCCTACATCTCTTCATTGTGGATAGAAAACTTTGGAACTGGCGTTAGTCATAGTCTTCTTTCCCTTTCTCCTGCACTCTCTTTCTCTGTCTCTCTCTTTCTCTTTCTGTTCTGGAAATATGTTCTCCTAGCTCTAATAACGCCCCAGATTCTCTACGGCCTTTCCTGCTCCCAGCGTACCAGTGCAATAAAGCTTCGATCTTTGAAGCTGCACCAATATTCAACTCAAATGATTGTCAAAATCTGTTATAGCTGGAGTGCTTTAGCAGGGCTGTGTTTGCACACGTCCATCTGCCATCCATTTCCTATATGTCCAGCATGACAGCAACGTCTATATGGGGCCTGTTATTTGTAAATGTAAAAGGTTTCGACATCTACAGCCACCATCTCCCACTGAATATACAGAGAGCCAGAGAGTAGAGTAATGCTTGTCTGGTGCTCATTTCGCTTACTGGTTTTCTAGCTATCACCAAACCAGCATCCAGTACATCAAAAACCCAACATGTGCTGGACTTTTTAGCAGGGATTTCATTTCTAAATGAGATCATACTGAGAAAACTAGCTAATGAGACAATGTTACTAGTTCCACTACTGAATGAGCTAGTTAGTTAGCTAGCCACGGTGCTACAGACTGATCCGAGTCTGGGTGATGTTTTTGTTGGAATATCATTTGAAATGTTATGAACACAGCCATCGTCCAGCTTAAAACTATCGAGTAGTTTTCCTTCTGTGTTAGGTTTTCACTTTTGTTGTTTGCACAAACTAAAACAGCTGTACCTTTTTGTACTGTTCATTTAACACATTTTTTCTGTCAGGCATGGTTTTGAAATGACAGAGCAATTCAATGTATAATAAGTATATTTTACTGAATCATAAATAAGGCTGTTAAAACTAAAAATATGTACAAACGTACAAGTGTATCCATAATGTATCCATAATGTCCTCTACTTGGTCTATACTCTCATCATCAGACTACTCACTCAGCCTGGTATTTCAGACATTCTGGCAAGGGTAATTCCTAATTGTGAGGAATGCAGGTCTTGTAGCAAATGGTAAATTGAGATATGTAACAATACGATTGGATTTTGATGCAATGCCATTTGTATTCATCAGGCAACAGCAGCAATCTGAGGCATGACCTTTGGGACCTATGGTTTTTGGTATTGTAACCATTCTAATGGTTATATATAGTTTCTTTGTTTCTTTATTTATTATTTATTATAATATATTTATGATTTGAGGTAAACGACAGATTCTTCCTATTACAATTTATTACAATTATTTTGTGAACGGATGTTGATCAGATGTACACTAAACGGTGCATACCTGTATACACACACACACACACACACACACACACACACACACACACACAGACACACACACACATATATATACACATAATTTATATATAGATTATACTGTTATGTCACAGATGTACTTTGGTATCCTGTAATAGACTTTTGTATTGGTGTTTTTTACTACTTCCATTCTTACTGTACTAGTTATATACAGGATTAATTTGCTCCTAACCTGAATGAAATCTTCAGCCACTCACACCGTGCTAAAGTGAGCAGGGATTTTAGCCTGGTCAATAGTTATAAAGGTGCTCAGCTCACTTGATTTTTACCTTCACCCACAGAGTTGACTTTAACCTGATGAGAAAGGCCAGATTTTGAGATCGACCATCTGCTAGAGGTCAAACAGAGCCCTCAAAACCTTAATTAGCGGCGTGTTTGAGCTTAGCAAAGCTGTTCACTCATGAGAGCGCAGCAAGGCGCCTTTGTGCAGCACGGGCCCAGTGCTAATAACCATCAGCCCTTTTTCTGATACTCCTTTCATTTGTTTTGTAGCTGTGCTGGTTGTTTCTTGAGAGTTTATCCCCCCCCTCTTTTTTTCCTGCCATTAATTTGCACCATCTGTCTCACACCAGTGTCAGAGTGTGGTGACACGACGTGAGGCTCTGGCGTCTCTCGTTTATTTTTATCTGGTAACAAGGATTCGGCAGAGAGCAGACAGCACGCCACTCAGGCACCTTCGCCCAGACTCTCCTGGACCATATGGGATGATTTGATTGGATGCTAGGTTAATGTTATTGTCATATATGGGGACACCATAGGAACTTCAGTCAAATAAGTATGTACTGACAATTATAGAACGGTATTTGTGATATGTTAATGTACTGGATTTGGTGCCACTAAACACTATTAGAAAATATGCCGGAATTTTATGGACACCCAAAAATGCATTTAAAACATGGGTATTAGAACGGAGGTCTAAGAAAGTTTCCCCACTATACTGTAAAACATGTCTTGAAGGTCGGGCACTGATGTTGGGCAATAAACCCTGACTCACTGTCAGCATTCCAATTCTCATAGATGCCTGATGGAGTTAAGGTCATGGCTCTGTGCCAAGCCAGCAAAGTTCTCCTTCTGTTATTTAAAGAATTTGTTTTAGGTAGGCAGGTCATAAGTTTGATGAACTGACTAGAAGTGGAAACCTATGAACATGTCATATTGAGTCAAACCACTGTCACTGTACGTTTGTGGAGATTTCGAATAATTTTGGACTATTATTCCCACACTTGAGAAAGACAGAGAAAGGCGATCATACCATTTGCCAAGTGCAGAAAGGACTGCTGAATTTGTGTTTGTTAACTGGTATGACTTTTTACTCTAATTTAAAATGGTCCTGGGACTCAAGCTGTTAGCAGTGAGTGTGGCTAAAGGAACAGGGATGGCAGATCCAAAAGGTAGTCTACATACTTGTGGAAGTACAGTGCAACTACTTATGGCAATACAAAATAATGCATTTCAACATCAGAGTTTTTTTGTTTCAAAAGAGTTATGCTAAATAATACTTATAATAATAATACCAGAACTGTGTAACGCTAAGGCTAGCATGAGGATGTGAGGGATTTAAAAGCTAGCTAAGCAAAGAAAATACAATGAGTAATCTAAACATTAACCTCTACACAAAAAGTGTTCACATATTGAATGTCATATTCTTGTTTACAGATTGTGGTTCAGGTTGCTCTCTGGCATTTCTGGTGTCTCTGAGGTAAAAGCTGCTGCTATAAACAAAGTTCCTAAACATTGCTTTCAAAGAAATTGATATATAATATCATCAAACATATAGTAAGTTGATTTTGAGAGGCGTCTTGCCATATTTACTGTCTTCCAATCTGACTCATGGAGAATGCCATCAATCATTTTTAATTGAGTTACTTGCTGTCTGTGTGATTGACATCAGCAGAACCTAAGGGAGCTGGGAAGGAAACAACGCCATTAGGTTTGATCTCAGCGTGACTCGATCGCGAATGTTGAACATGTTTATATGAGTGGAAGTGTGTTTGTGTAAATGATATGTTTCCTTTCTTTCATTTTGCTTTGGCTCCCATGTCCAGCCTTTCCTTACTGCGCCATGAGTATTGAGACTCAAAGCCGGGTCACTACAGCGATGGGTTAGCAATATTGCGGCTGTGCCACTGGAATGGCCCCACCATGATATGGCTTATTTACAAATGTTGAGAGCATGGAAAAGACGGCAATGCTGAGTTCTCAGTGCCTTAAAAAAAACTTTTTCAGGTGTCATGCTCTCTCCAAAGCAGCAAAACCTGGCAAAGAAGAACCGTGTTGGCAGTGTTTTTTAAACGAACATACACAGAACATTTTGCATCTAATATATACAGCTCTGGAAAAATCCGAGACCACTTAATCTTTTCTTAAATTCAACATATCCATATGTTTGACAGCTGTTCCTTTCAAGTATCTGATGAATTAGTACTTAATGAGGTGCTGATTAAGTGGTCACCCAAACTGAATCTTACTTGTAATGTATGGTTTCCTTAAGAAAGTAAAAAAAAAACATTAGAATTGTTTTGTAAAAATATAGATATTTGTATCTTGTTTTTGTATCAGACGTATCTGTTATTGTCTTTGTTTTGACCAGTTGTCATTTACATCTTTTAAAAGCTCTTGTCATTGATGTGCATAAATATTTGCGTTTGAAAATGGTCAGTAGTAAAAATGTTCAATTTTGCTGTTGGCACTGCACAAGACTGGGCAGACTATAAATGCATGGGGTTTGTGTGACAACATTTATAGATTGATAAGAGGTGGTACAGTAAAGTGAATGTCCCGTCTGACGTGGAAAATGGGCCTCAAAGCAGATGCTAATGATTGGAAAATCATTCTGCTTTTGGACGTGCCCAAAGGTCCTAGCGTGAAGGAAGTAGCTGAATCTGTGGGTGTATCGTACAGGTTTACCAGCAGTGGCAAATTGTACCAGGCTACAGGAAATTCTAGTCAGAATTGTGGCTGAAAGACTAAACTGACCGCCAGCGTGTTTCAGGGTTTGTAAATAACATTAAGCTTAGAAGATTTGCATGTAAAAGTCAGTGCAGATCCTTCATAACCAATTTCTAAAATAATATTCAGATACTGCATACTATGAACATATAGAGCAGAGTGGAATACCAGATGCTCACAAAGTTGCTTGGTTAGCAGAGGCGAAAAGACACAAAATCTGATTGTTCATGACTGGAAATGTGTTATCTTGTCAGGGTTAGGGTTAGGGCTAATGATGAAGGATGCTAGCTGTTGTGTTCTTCAAAGACCTCAGGAAGCCTTCAATGAGGACTTCATGCACGGTGTGCGTCAAGCTCGAGGAGGTTCTGGGATGTTCTGGGAAGTTCTGGAAATTATTGAAATGAGTGGAAATGGGTTTGAGGTGACAGTAAAATTGGAAGGCTGAAGTAAGTGAGTTTGTTTACTTAGTGTGAAACTTTTCTTTACTTACTGCTGGACCAAAGGCGCATACACTCACACAATAACTAATGATGTAAAGTACAGTATGTGATACTTCATTAAGATTTAGAACTTTGATGAACCATGAAGCAGACTGGATTATTCCAGAGGGCCTAAGACTCATACTGTGTAGTCATGATTATAATGCACATAGAATTCTTTAGTGCAGCACCTGATACACTCATGCTAGCACCATCCCACACGACCATGTTTTTCTATTTTCTGTTCCTTGGAGTAAAACCTGGAGCACAGTGTAATATACTGTTCAGAAAAATGAGGGGATATTTCAAAATGAATATGAAGCGACTAAAAAAGAAACATTTGATTTTATTTCATTAAACAAGATCATCAGAAATACAAATGAAAAGTCAAAGGAAGTTGTTTGATTATGCAAATGAGATGTAAACTCAGTTATGGTGATTGAGTAGTAAGTGATATATTCATGGGGGTGAACAGAAGCATGTCAAACTGGACTAGAGTGCCCCCACATTGACTATTCAGTAGGGTGTATGATCACCCAAGAGTGCCAAAACATACTGACAGTGATGCGGCATGACCAGAATCAGATTATCCAGCAGTTTTTGTGATCCTTTTCATATTCATTTTGAAACCTTCTCTAAGTTTTGTTTGCTTTGTATATTAAAGCAAAGTGTTCATTCAAAAGGTGGTGCAATGGTGAGTGTTCTCGACCCATACAGAGACTCTAGAGGCCCAGGTTTAAGTCCCGGGCCAGTTTTTTGCCTGTGTGAAACTTGCATGCTCTCACCATGTCTGCATGGGTTTAATTAAGGTTGAGTTTGCTTAACTGGCATATCTAAAGTGGTTCTATATATGTGTGTGCATCTGTGCCCTCGTGTGCCACTGGAAGGATGGGCATCCTGTCCTGGATTGAAACCTGTGCTCTTGGATACGCCCCACCCCCTCACAGCCTTTAATCGGATGAAGCGAGTACAAGAAACAAGTAAATACATTTTAAAAATTCATCTCATTCTCAGGTGGTGCAGCTGCAATTCCACCCAGCCAGAGTCCTTGTGATAAGAAACATATTACAAGTAATTCATTACTGTATGTCAGTATGTATTTTTTAGGTATTTGTACTCGATTATTTCTTTACTTTTTCTGTTTATGTACTATGTAGGAAAAACTTGTCATTTTTACTCCCTACATATTGAAAACAGGTGGGTTACTTTAACTACGAATCCATTCATTTTTTATTTAGACAATTCTAGTCACGCATCTAGCAAAGCACATATTGGAACCATAGATGTATACTTGCCATGTGACAGCTATCACGAGAGAGCACGAGCCAGTAAAATGACGCCATCTGTGGTGGTTACATCTCTTTTTATAGGCTCTCACTATGCATGCTGCGCTTCACGATTTTAAAGGAGCTCTTGCAGACACCTTTCCACTCATTGATATGATCCATATATGAGAGACCATAAAGATACGCGGCTCACTTATTTGAAGTGGAAACATCCAGTATTCCCAAGCTTACAGACGTATTTCACCATAATGTCTTCTGATCCCAAAAATAACTGTATACATAACTGTTTAAACAATTTTTCCTTATTTCTAATGTGTTGTAAAGTATTTTAAATGAAGTAGTGAAGTAGATCATGTTGCCATGCCAAGATAAGAGTGATCAGCATTTATTTTTTTTAAATCCAGATTATTCTGTATATATTTATTTAACATGTTTGAAAATGTTCTTATTACCTTGCAGATTTTTCTATGTATATGATATTTGCAGATGATACATGCAGTCGTACAAAACATTATGTACCCTGAGTATTATGGATCTGTACCGTTTTCCCTTACTAAAAGATTTCCTGTATAAAATGCTTTTTAGTCTAAGTACATTTAGTAACATGTATTTTATACGACCACTTGAGTTGAATATCAGTACTTAAGTACTTTTTAACAGATTAGTAGTACTTTTTACTTAAGTAAAGAACATCTGTTTGTCCACCACTTCTGCTTCTGGCCAGCTTGGGCATCATACGGGCACAGATGGCCATGTTCTGAGATCAGTCTCCTGTCTGGCCCCCAAACACAAAAAGCCCCCTCTTTCTCCCTGCATTCCCTCGGAAACAACCAGCCTCTTTAAAAGACTCACTTTCTCTTTTGTTCTGAGTCTTCAGCTTCTATCCTTCACAGCGGGCAAACATTTAGGAGCTTCTATTCTTCCAGCCTAAGGGAAGCTTTGCAGAAGGCAGTGATTTGAATCATGTGGAGATGTAGAGCTTAAACACGCATACATGCACGCACACACATACATACACACATAAATGTATTCAACACACGCGGTGTCTGATCTGTACCGGCAGTGCAGTATGAATGAAGGCAGGAGGATTACTTACAGTAAGACTTTGCACATCTGTTGTATAAGTGGCTTCAGGCTGTAAGGGGATTGAATGGATCTGGCACGGTCCTACAAGTATTTCTGAACCGTAAATATGGAACCAAAGTCCATGACCATAGTACCATAACACAATAAAGCATGTCATTGCAGTTTTATGGATATTGAGAAATTCATGACTACTGAAAGTTTGTAGCATTCATCTCCGGTTTTCAGTGTGTAATGCTAAAGCCAATTGTTATTTCATGTGCTAGATCTTAAGCAGACATTGAGTGTGTTTTCATGCACTTAATAATATGATCAGAGTACCATAGCAGTTATCTGTTTATTTTTGGTGGCCATATAAGCAGAGTACTCTTATCTTGAAATGAAACCTGATAAACAGCTGGATTTTATATCAGGAATGAGATTTCTCATAGCAGGTCTACCAGTTACCAAATTATAATTAATGTTTTTACCCTGCGTATGCACACAAGCCAGGTCCACACAATCTAAAAAATGGCTTTATAAAAGGTCACGATTGCTAATAAAGTCTATATCACCTAGAATTGTTGATGCCCAAACAGCATGCAGGTCTCTAGTAATATCAGCTTAGAATGCAATGTGACTGGATGTTACAGGGCTTAAAGGTTAAGTTGCTCATTGTACTTTTCCGCATTAATGCTGCCATCACGAAAGTAATGTAAATGACCTTTTCCATGGCACTGACCCAACCCCAGACCCTGGATTTTGAACTTGTTGCCGGGTGGTCCTGTCCACCGTGGTTCCCCCCCGGTAAGAAAGACTAAATAACAGACTTACTTATGGGAAATAAACGTGGCTTGTATGCTGACTCATTCCTTTTAGCTTGGAATATGCACTTATTTGCTTGCACTGCTTAGACCGTACAGGAGTCTCCCTCACTTTATTGACCTCCCTTTCAATCACTCAGCACCTCTTCTCCTGTCTATTTGGTAAGCTCTGAGCATGCTTTCCTCACTGATCTCAGGTCAGCAGTCTGTGCTTCAGCAGGGTGCCATGTGGTGCAGTCCGTCAGTGCCTGGGCTCTCAGGTGAGAAGCCAGCTTGATTCCAAAACCTGGCACTCGACAGCTGTGGAGTCCTGCTGAGACCTGTGTCTGGTGATGACTGAAAGGAAATGCTACTGTAATGCAGAGAGCTGGTGTTGGCTTCTGGTATAGAATTATGACAAGCACAGTTTTAATATTTAACGGTTTTGCTTATTGAGAGCGGCTTATTTAGAAAATTTAGTCATGCTCTTGTGTGGGATTGCATGAAATCAAGTTACAAAAATAATCAGGTATAGATATTTAATACTTAATTACAGTAACAAAGTACTTCTACTGTTACTGCTGTAATGCTCACTCAAGGATAGCGGACTCAAATGCAGCTTGGAGCGATGTATTAAATAACAGTAGGCGAAAATCGTAGTCAAACAGTCCGACGTCAAACACAGCAATGGCAAACAGAATCCAGAGGAAAAAGCTGGGACGAGGTCGGAAAACAAAGCAGAGGTGGAAACACGGTAAGAAGCGATAGTAACCAAATGGCGAGAGGGAACGAGGGAACCTAGTTGCTTAGCAAATTGTGAGTGGCAGTGTGCGGTATAAGAAGGGTGTGTGCTGATGATGGAAAACGAGTTTCAGGTGTGTGCATTAGAAGGACAGAGACGGTGTGCGTGTGATAGGCCAGGTCTGGTAGTGTAAGCAGTCCGTGGGTGTGACAACTGCCAAGCAAGGCGTTACTGCCTCAGCATCAGGGGCAACAAACTCCAGACACATCGTCCTCCAGCTCTGCCATGTCTGCTCCTGACTTAAAAACATATAACAGCCATAACTAAGAAGTTAACATTCATTTGGAAAAATATTAATATGATAATATTTAGTGGTAACAGTGTCCATCTTGGCTAGAATATTCTGTCTCATGTAACGCCTACTTTTTCTTTGCCTGTCACCAAATTGGTGTTTCCAGTTCTGATCGAGAGGACGTATTCACAATATGTGGGAACAGTCACTGGAAGATGGCATTTGAACATGACAGTGGTGTCCGTAATCATCTCTCTAGTATTCCTCATGTTAGAGCGCTGTTTGCATGGCAGGAATACCAGCGTTGCTCAAAGACAGATGAACCCCAGATAGAAAAGGACAGGTAGTATGTTAACAGTATGGGTGAAGTCCTTCAGTTTTTCAGTGTAACTGAGCTAGCACTCTGTGGGAAGCATCAGGGGAATGTGGATGAGTTAGGTCTTTTAATCAGGCTCTTTGATTGTGTTCCCTCTGGTGTCGCCCCTCCCAGCCTTCTCAAGATTAAACTACGCTTTTGTTTACATGGCCTATTTAGGAAAAGCAACATTTTTGTTATTACCCATTCAAACAATCCGAGTCCTAGTATCACTGCTTGATTAAACAATCTTAGTCGGACAGCTAAAGTATATGAACAAAGTCACCTTTGTTCTAAGGCAGTCAACAGAGTGTCAATATAGTACATCCACTCTTGGTACAAAGAGCTCTATCTTCCGAGTAAGAATGGAGTAGTGTAAATACTTTCACATGGCCATCTTTGTTTACATTTTATTTACATGTAAGTCATTTAGCAGATGAGCTTATTCAGAGTGACTTGCAACTGATACAGTCTTACAATCCAAGCAATTGTGGGTAAGGGTCTTGTTTAAGGACCCAACAGTGACAGCTTGGCAGAGGTGGGTTTGACCTTTTGGTCCATAGTCCATTACCCTAACCATTAGGCTACTACAGTCCTGAAATCTATTCTTCAACAGTCCTTGAAATGTATTTGAGATATATTTCATGTATCTAATACAAAGTAATACCTTATATGAAAGGCTCAGGTATCAATACTTACTCAGTTTTCTGTCCAAACTGTGTGAGGGCCAGCTTTAGGAGGGGACTGGGATGGGCTTCATGTATTCAGATTCAAGAATAAAACAAAACTGAAGTCATCGCAGCTGACTCTGTTAGCTCCTCCACACCAACTCAGTCTCCAGCTCCTACCAGCAATTCATTTTTGCTGGCTTGAATAATACAGCTCCATCTTAGCCATTTTTTTCTAAATATTCATTTGGACACAGCATAGGTTTGAATCTGGAATGCTACTATTCAGGGCAATAGCTCACACAATCTGTAACAACTAATCCATGCATTTGCTTGCTAAGCTGCACATTAAAAAAAGATTCAGCTTTCACAACACAAGTGTTTACCAACCGGAAAGCAGCAGAAGACAGTGATAAAGGCTTTCAGTAGCATGCGTCCAGTCAGAGCGATTCAAGCGGCCAGAGAATCAAGCAGTAGCATTGATCTATTGGGACAGACCCAGACAGAGAGAAAATACTACTATATTAAAAGTGTGTGGATGTGATGCAGTTTTTTCAGCATAAGGATCATAGAACCTTAGAATGTTGTAATTAAAATGCATTGTATTTTCCACAAGACCTTTGAATATGCATTATATTTGAAATTGCAAATATGTTTCTTATAATACAAGCTGATTTTTAAACATCAGAATATTTATAGGCTAGGGTTGCCAAATGTTAATACTGCAAATATCTTACCATATAGGTAACCAGCCAAACATACACAATGCAAATGTGGAAATCTTGGTGGTATCTCACATTGCATGTACAAAGCTTGCAATAACGATAGAAACAAAATTCAGTTTGCAATTAACATTACCTCAGATGGACGCATTGGCTTCGGCTGGTCTTAACAACAATTTCTGAGTCCATCTCACCCTGAGCCAAAGACAAGGCTGAGTTCAAATAAGGTTGAGACCAAGAACTCCATTTATGGACTCAAGACCACGACTTGAGTACTAAAATAAAATATTGCTTCACACATACTAAAATCACCAAGATGTCTTTTCTTACTATAGGCCACTGGTGTGCTGGGCAATGACCTAAATGTAAATGGTTCAGGTACAAGGCTACTGACCAGAAGGTTGAAGTCCCAGCACTGGCAAGTTGCCAATGAGTCCGACTGTATCATCTGTGAGTTGAAGTGGATAAAACCATCTGCCATCTTCTGAATGTAAATCTTGCATGTTTTAAGTGATGACCTACCTTTATCTCATTAATCTCCCCTACATATGCCAGTGGTGAACTCATCCAAATCGTGTTGCCAGACAACAGCAGGACCTGACAGTCAAGCCACTCTCAGCTCAAAATTAAAGCCCTATAAGACCTATAAGCCTGAAGACCCCACAGAAGACACATTGCTCTAACTAAGCCTAATATACAGTATATTATAAACTCAAAATCATTTTCTAACTAGATAGACCTCATTCGGTCCAGTCCCACAGCTCATTTTAAAGCAGTGCTATTAATACCTGAATTTGGCCAGTGTAAAGGGAACTAATTTTGGATTTAGTCATGGTATCTGTCTTATTAGACTCAGGGGGTGTTAGATACCTTTATTTGCCTCCATTATTATCCTGTTCACCTCTCCACCCTGTGATTTCTCATCCTTCTTGGAACAAAAGGCTATGCAAGTGCATTAGAGGAGACTTGTCAAAGTTGTGACAGTGTAAAATATTAAAAGTACTTTTGTGATACCAAACCTCTCAAAATGTTTGATGACTCACTTAATGGACTCAATGCTCAGTCTGAGGTTTGCCTGGTCCATGCAAAACCCACTGCTCAAACCAACTGGAATTCCGCACAAAAGCAAGTGGTAAGAATCTGGATTGTTGGAAAGATGAAGACACTTGACCATCTCACAAAGCATTGTTCTGAGCATTATTAAGAACTAGAATGTGACCACACCAGCAGGATTGATTTGGCAGACAGCAGTGGCAACTCTAGAGAACTTCCAAACCCATATTCTGAAATTGATCAATCTGTGCATGTGACAACAATCTCATAAGCTTTACACAGTTACATGGGTCAAGCTTGCATTTCTGATAACATGTAGCAAAAGTTTTTTTTATGAATGTTTTGAACTGAAATCCAAGCACTCCCAAAATACACCATACTGAGCAACATCATTGTGGGGATGAGGAGGTTCTTTAGTGGGGACTGGGCATTTGGTTATAACTGAAGGGGGAAATGGTCACCAAGTACACCCAAATTCTTAAGAAATACCGGTCACCTTCTGCTAGACAGCTGAATACGGGCATGTGGGCATGTGGTTCATTGAGCATGATAATGACCCTAAACACACGGCCAAAAGCCAAAAACAATGCAGAAGCTTTAACAATGGAAGGTGAGTGTACATGAGTGGCCAAATCAGAGCTCTGACTTAAATCTGATGGAACTGATGAAAGTACCCATTCCAAATGATGGCCTGCCTACAAAATATGAATGAACTTTATTTCTACAAGAACGTATTTTTCCCAATCTAGGTGTGTAAAGGTCCAAACAGAAATGTCCAAACAGACTGGTGGTTATTAAAGAAAATAGTGTCTCTGTAAAGTATTAAATTCTTGAGTTCCTCTAGAATTTATTTAAGATTTGTGATTTTATTTCTTGTTACTTAAACGTGTAAATATGTATAAATGTGTAAATAACACAAATTTGTTTCTGCAGAGAGGATGTGTGCCCCTCAAAGTTTAGAGGGGAGTAAAATGACACCCCCATTTGAATTTCTTGTATGGCATATCCTATGTTTTATTTAATACCTGATGTATTGATGCCCAAAGTTGAAATGAAACCTCCGCCACTCGTATATAAAACGGGGGAAATATTTTATTATTGGGTTTTGATTTCAGTCTGTAAGACAAAAAAAAGTGTTGCTTTTGTATAGGAAGTCAATATAAGAGAATAAATAGACAAATAAATTTTTTTTAAAAGCTTGTACTTGGTCACACTGTCACACTAGCTGATATTTTCCCGTTCCAGCACGGTGTAGATTGTGCATGACTCACATCTCTGCTCTGGTCAATTTCCCACGGGAAAAAAACAATTTTTCATCATTTTTCAAACTCAAAAATCAAAAGAAAAATATGATTCACATGAAGAGCCATGAAGAATTGCTTAAATTGCTTACCATTAATGCAATATTGTGATAGTGGAAAGGATAAAACCAGCCATAAGTGCTAAGTGCTCCAGGTACTTTTTATCCCAAAGTGTTAGCCGAGATCCAGGTTCTGTGTTTTAATATGTCCCCACACCATATTATTACATCAGTAGCCAGGTTTTCATCCCAACTCTGCGCAGATGTTATTGCATTTAGGAAATTGTGACATAAAAAATGCACCGCAGTAAATCCACTACAATAATGTGAAGAAACTGTAGGTGACCTAGGCTACCATGATTAGGGCTGGCATCAAAACGAGCAAAAAAGGAAGAATTTTAACTTGGTCTGTGCTTTCAGTGGAATAATCTTTACAGTCATTTACAACCGAACAATTAAAAACGAACAACTTTTTGGAAAACCTGCTTCATACCAAGAGAAGTTTGTAGTAAGTATGACTTAACTACTGTACTATCCAACTATCAACCAAAAATACAAACACTGTTTTCCAGTAAGCTTTCATGTGGTCAAATAATGTTTTTAACAGATATTCAAATAATCTATTTTCGTTGTTTTTGTCTTGAAATTGCCCTGACCTCCAGGAATTAGTGTTGTGTATTTTAGAAAAGTGCAGCACCATAGCCTGTCACAAAACGGACGTTCTGTGCTTGTTTCAGGTTTCAGGGACATTTTGAGCAACAGCACCATCCCCTGATCCTAGTGACTCTAACAAGGCATGGTTATTTCTTAGGGCAAGCAGACATTTGTGACATCTGTGCTACTCAAGAGACTGACAAGCCAGTTCTCAGTTTGGCAATAAGGGCACATATAATAAGAATGCATACTAAGAACATGGGGATAAAGTGGACAAAATATATACAAAGAGCAGGTCAAATTAATTTTAAACATGACTGATTGTCTGCTTGCACACGTTAAATTTAACACTGATAATTGCTACGGATTAGTAGTCAATAACATCATGATGACTTGCGTTGCTGTGTACTGTCTTGCAGTAGCACCTGTCGCTCTCCATTCGTGTCACAAGACCAGGGCCTGATGGGAAATGTAATTCACTCTGGACAGATCGAGACCAGCTCTTCTTCTTCCATATGTTGCTGGACAGTGACCGTGGCCTCAATTCATTTCCTGTCGCAAAGGAAATGAATCGTGCCTCCTGACGTAGAGGCATGGGCGACTTCCTGCAATAAGAGGCGAGCGGAGGAGTGATGGATGGTGCTATGATGCGATTTGTGGAAAATTATTTATTCCCCATATGTCACTGCCGGGCCTCTGTGCTCGACAGGACTCAGCTCGAGGAAAGTTACAGACTGTAGAAATGTGGGAGACTTTTATTTATTCACTTTTCTCTGGAAGGACAGCTCTGTGCTGCTGAGCTATCGCTCCTGAAAATAGCATCTGAAGGGGATTAGAGAGGATGGACAGGAGCATGTAATAGCATAAAAGTGGTTCTAATATGAAAGTGTTAATGAGGGTTTGGGCCAAAGAAGAGCTTTGATCCTTCCGAGTGGTTTGTAGTGGGATGTTGAGTTCATTTTTCAGGAGTAAAATCTTCCATTTTGTTGCAGGATGAAGGAGATAGAAAGGATTTGCCATAAAGGTTTAATTACTGTACTGTGCAAAAGTATAAGGACACCATTAGATTCCATATACCATTGTTTTAGCAGTGACATAATGACCATGTCTATTGTATAATGTCTATTTATTAGAATACAACCAGACAATACAGGAAATTTGTATGCAGTACTAAAACTGAAACCCAAATCAGAAAATCTTCTACGCTCACTGTTTTGGTAAAGTCACACCAAATTCCTGTGGACCTTTGCCCATAGATGCCATTTAGTTCTGAAAAATGTTTATTTTTTTCAGTTCGGTATACATATTTCCTGCTTTTTCTGTTTGTTTATTAATAAAGAGACTGAGCGTTTTCCACTCCCATTTTGGTTTGTATTTTGAATAAATATCTTGTTAAATGTAGTCTGTGTCAGCCTGTGTCTCTCGCATATTGGGTTCCAGTTCTCTTTGCCCCATTGATCCCCGTAACATTGAGAGATAATTAGATATGGTCTAAACTTAATGGTGGCCTAAGAGTTTTGCTCAGCACTCTATGTTTGCTTCTTATGATTGGGTATGATGAGTCACGATAGGTCCTTGACCTCATTCTGGTGTTTTTTAAGCCCCAATAACTTTAGATAGCAGTATGCACAGCTCTGGTGGCTTGGTACTACGGTGATAAGATTTCTCACCAGCAGGTACACTACCCAAAAGTAGATCCTTTTTATAGGGAAGAGGGATACGCACTTTTGTGCCATTTAGTGGTAAGGCCCAGTGTCGAATAAGATTACACCTGTAATAATTTACATATAGGCCTGAAACTGGGCTGCATGCCGATACAACATTTCGCAGCAATAAGACATGTCTGGGTGCGTTATTTTTTGTCACTGACTACATTTATTTGAGAATGAATACACATTCTACTCATCCATGATTTCTAAGGCTGTTCAACTGAATCCTAATCTTTTTTCAGTCCACTATGAATCCTTCTATGAAGGAACTCTTTAAACTCTTTAAAGTTATTTTAAAATCTAGTTTTAAAAGGTTTTATATCTAATACATACTGCTAATTAATCAACCGATTTCACATGTGTGGCTGCTTGGGATTAAGTCACTTCAACTGACTAAGTTCATATATCTTGCAATATTTCCATTCTATTACCCCTTGTATTTACTGTAAATCCTTTGCCTGTTTTGTCTTCCTTTCTAAGTATTCACTCTTTTTCTCTTCTGTTATTTCCCCCTTAATCACATATGCCATCGATTTCTGGGCAACTTTTTTCAGAAAATAGCACCTGGCTAATGGTGCATCAATCACCGGAACAGCATTATCTTTTGCAGACAGGACATTTGTGCATGCCTATTTGTGTGTGTGTGTGTGTGTGTGTGTGTGTGTGTGTGTGTGTGTGTGTATGTGTGTGTATTCATGTGTGATTATCAGTAAAAGCAACTTCAATTTCCCACTTTAGCTAACGACAGACAAGTCAGACTTTCTCGTTCTGTAATAGAAACAAGTTTTTTTTTTAAGTCTAAAATTGCAAGGCTCACACAATCATGATTAATTAGCTGCCAATCACAGCTGCTGTAAAGCGGATGGACTGGATGTCTGAGTTGAATAGAGAGGAAGGAGTCCACTCAGGAGAGCTGTTTGAGGTGTAATGGTAGGAGCTGGTAAGAAAGAAAGAGAGAGAGAGAGAGAGAGAGAGAGAGAGAGAGAGAGAGAGAGAGAGAGAGAGAGAGAGAGAGAGAG
>JAUZST010003446.1:0-17156 GCA_034779995.1 Parotocinclus haroldoi | reverse complement strand
ATATATATATATATATATATATATATATATATATATATAGTATACCCTTTCTTTGCGTAAGGGGAGTGTCAGTGTGAAGAGGCCACTTGAATTTTCAGTGGTAACAACATAGAAATTTGAGTTTTCTAATTGACTTCGTTTTTGATCTGGAAGACAATGACTCACAAATTGGTGTGCTCCTGTTCATTTTGAACTTTTACTGCAGAGCCAATACTGTGCCATTAGCAGCTAATGTCTTCCTGGCAGTCTTAGTCTGCTTATTACATTAATAATAGGTTTAATACAGGCTGATAGATACAGCTGGCTGGTTGTTGTGTAGTTACTGGATTTATTTAAGGCTGTTTTGTAATTTTTTAAGACGCTTGGGAAGTCAAGACTAGAACCTATTATTATAAGATTTTATTGGAAGGTATTTCTTTCTTTTAAGTATTTGAAAAGGCAATATTAGCCAATAAACTAT
This sequence comes from Parotocinclus haroldoi, assembly GCA_034779995.1. Taxonomy (NCBI): domain Eukaryota; kingdom Metazoa; phylum Chordata; class Actinopteri; order Siluriformes; family Loricariidae; genus Parotocinclus; species Parotocinclus haroldoi. Next base: position 16,696 of record JAUZST010003446.1, on the reverse strand, counting down.
TAATCACTAATATATATACTTTAAGGAATATACCATAGTCTTCCTACATCTGTGTGAACATATTACACCAGACAGCAGTCCCTATTTCTAAGTTGTGAGAAAAGAGCATAATCATTTGGAAACAATTTTGCAAGGTAAAAATAAGGGATTTCATCAGTCCACAGTAAGAAACGTGATTACAGGTGTGTGCCGTTTATTGTGGATGAAACGGATGTTTACTGGATGTTTGTTGTTAGTCGCATTTTTTCAGGCTACTGTAAGAAAACTGTGCAAACGATACAAGCGATAACAGTGAACATATATAATTTTTCTATTTATGGAAATCCACAATAATTACAGAAAATGCACCGTTTCAACAACCCTGTCTAGTTGAAAGCTGTAACACTTACGGGATATTATAAAGGACCTGATTCTTTTGATAGAAGCTAAAAATGCATTGAAAGACAGTATGACCACTGCTGAACATGAGCAAGATAAAAGAGAGACTGAAATGAGTGAATGTGAACCAATGTACATAGTTATAGGTTAAAGGGAATACACAGGTATATTGTGGGAGAAACATATAGTGCAGTACAATAGATCCGCTGCTTATTTGTAACAAGCTGTAAATGACGTTTAGAAGTGTAAGGTCATCCACACAAACATGAGTAACTTGCACAAAAAAGTTTCAACACCAGTCTCTAGTCCAAATGTGAGTTAATAAGCTAGTGAGCACATAAACCATTAGGTTGTAGTCTGTCAGGCAATGATGGACTTCTGCTCGTTAACTCCCGCCTTTGCTTGTGGACTTCCGTCTCAGGCTTTGACAGAATAAGCAAAACACCATGCACTACAACCAAACAAAGTTTGGTTTTTAATATCCTCCTGGTACATAAATAAGCTATAGGAATATGTTGTTGTTGTTATTATTATTAAGTAAAATAAGTTCAGTCAAGTACTGTGTTCTGTAACGTAATTTGTTTGGAGTCACTGTGCAGTGTCTACCAAGTCTGGTTTTAAGTCTGGACATTTTATTGACATTTATGACTTTTTTGTCCTATTAGAATTAATTCAAAGTTAAATTCAACGACCTTGGTCCTTACAGCGAACGGATGTTGATCAAATGGACGTAAAACTGCTTACCTGTGTATATATTCGGAACTACTGCTAATTAAGCCTTATAAGAGAGAGTATTTTGACAATATTACATGCTCTGCATAAACATTTTTTGATCAGTGAGATTCCATTCGACGTGTCCATTGCACTGCTGGGGTCACTCCTATGTGAGGACATGAAGTGTGATTAAATGAATTACTTTTGTTCTTGTTTTTTTTTTAATTTAATATTTTTATTGGTGAAAAACAGAATCTATACATACAAAGACAATTTCACACACTTTCCTTATTTCCCCTTCCCCCATTTTTCTTTATCTTTCACCCCTTTCCCTTCCCACCCAAACCTACCCACCTAGATTGAGAGAGAAAGAATTATAACTAAAATATATAAAAACAACAAAAAAATAAAAAAACAAAAAAACAGACCAAACAAAATGTAAAAAAAAAAGGAGGGGGGGGGGGGGCAAGGAAGGATTAGCCGGCTGGGAGTGTCTTCAGCGACCTACAGTAGACCAAGAGGGGAAACCATTTCTTTTTTAAACTTATCTGTATTCCTTCTTAGAGTGAACCTAGTCTTCTCTAGTTTAAGAAACCGCATAACTTCTCGTAGCCAAACTGAAACCGTAGGGGGGCCCGAAGACTTCCAAAGGAACAGAATGCATCGCCAGGGAGGTGAACGACAAAACATCCAAATCTGTACTACTATACAGGGGTTACTTTTGTTCTTGTTAAGGGGGTGACCCAGAAGATGTGACATAGCTAGGTCTGATGCGGTCTCCTTAGGTATGAAACCAAAAATGCTCATTTTTTTTTTGTTCTTTCTACAGACTCGAGTCAGGAGTACACAGACTCCACAGGAATTGATGTGCATGAATTCTTGGTGAACACACTGAAAAACAATCCCAGGTACTAACAACACTGTGACTAAATATCCCTCTTGGTCGAAGTAGGTGGACAGGCACACATTGTCAATTTATTTATTTCATTCCAAAAACCAAGTGAAGTGACCAACTGGCTTGCTCATTAAACACAATAGATTACCTAACTATATAAGCTGTCTATTGTAAAAAGTGCTATAAAATAAAATGGAATTGAATTTGTCTGAAATTGTTTCCACATTTTTCGTCTTCTGAAATGATAATTCTGTGAATTTTATTTTATTTTTTACATTGTTCTACCTTCCTTCTTACCACAATTTATTATATAATTCACACTTTGACAGGGATAGAATGATGCTCCTGAAGCTGGAACAGGATATCTTGGAGTTCATTAATGATGACAAGTAAGTGTGTGCATGACATGGGATCTAATTTAAATTCTAGTTTTGTCAGTTGACCTGAGCGTCCATTTATGACTTGTTTCCATAGGGTATAAAATTGAGCTGAGACTAAGGCCAAATTCTCTTAGACATTCAACAACACAGCAAAGATTAGAGAGTATGCAAATGGAATGACGCTAAAGTATGTATAGTATAGCCTGCAAAAGGTTATATCATTTTAAAGAGAAATTATGTTAAGTCAAATTAAATAATACGGTATCTGTAGCTCTATCTGCAATGCAGCTAAAATATATTGTTTGGTTCTAATGGAGGGGAAAAGAACTCGCTTGAAATGTGCTTGACATTTTTAATTGGCTAAATTGACTAAGCAGTGATTTAAAAAAAATATTAAGTCCGCATCATGTAGGGTGAATCCTGGCAATAAAATGTTTTGAAGCTTTATTTTTTTCAGTGCACAATGGGTTTGATGTTGGCGGTTGCTTGAATATGTGTAGTCCCTTGTTGGTAGTTTTGTGCTGAGAGGTAACGGAAGGTGTAAGATAAAATGTAAGTGTTTAATTTGTATGTTTTTGGAATTTCTGTTTGCAATTTTATCCTTAGTAATCAGTATAAAAAGTTCCCCCAGATGACCTCATACCATCGCATGCTGCTTCATCGAGTTGCAGCTTACTTTGGCATGGATCACAATGTGGACCAAACAGGAAAAGCAGTCATCATTAACAAGACATGTAACACACGCATGTAAGTGTTTAGCAATACATGTTGCTGGGGTTTATTCCTTTTCTGAAAAGTTCAATTTGTTAGTCTTCCACAGTCACATCATGCTTTCAATTGCAACTTTTTGAAACAGGGGATTTGAGATAATTGTTAATGTTACAAGAAACCAGTTATTAATGCTGAATAGAGTTGGCAGTATAGGTCAGTCTGTACAGTCTGTCGAAGTGGTGAAACTTTTTCACCTTCTGCCTCCATTTCAGACCAGAGCAAAGATTTTCTGAGCATATCAAAGATGAAAGAACCATGGATTTCCAGAAGAAGTTTATCCTGAAGAGGGATGATGCAAGCATGGACAAAGATGACAACCAGGTGAGCATTAAATATTGCGAATGTACTCCAAGGGAGCACTTCATCAGGAACACTGTACGTATAGTGGGTTGACCCACTGCTCTTTAAGCAGCCTCAGTTCATCATGGCATGAATTTCACAAGGTGTTTGAAACAGTCATTTGAGATTCTTCTTCATGTTGACATGATTTCATCACTCAGGTGCAGCTGATTTTACAGATGCATATATGCACATTTTTTGCTCCAGTTCTACTAGTGTTCTATTACATTCTATGACTGTGCAGGCCAATGCAGAACATGTACTTAGTCGTTTACAGCCCTAAAGCAGAAAAAAGTTGGAACGGTATGGAAAATAAGCAGTTTTTCCTTATATTTATCTTGCCTTTTGATTCATTAAACATAATATGGACCCAAAACGTTTCATGTTTTGTCAACTAAATTAATTTTAGTTAATTTTAGTAAGTTTAATGGTAAAGGGATTACTTTAGCACAACTTTATCAAACACTACAATGCAGATTCACATTCACAAATGCCACTTAAAAATCTACTGTGCAAAAAAAGCCTCGTGTTTATAAATAAAGATTTAATACACTGCTGATTTGGCAAGTTTTTTTTTTTTATTGTAGGTACGCTTCAACCGAGAGACAGAATCTTAAAAAAAAAAAAAAAACAAGTTCACAGATATTGGGATATGTCAGTCCAGACTGTGTTTTCAGCTATTTAAGCTATTCATCACCTTTCCTAATGTGAACTTTATGCAGTGTTATGCTTTTCAGATTCGGGTTCCTCTGCAGGATGGTAGACGCAGTAAGTCCATTGAGGAGAGAGAAGAAGAATATCAGCGAGTGCGAGATCGGATATTTGCTCGGGAAGTAAGTACACAGGAATTGCGTCAATGTCACCCGTCTATGAACTTTTTGCCGGCATGCAGAAAAAGCTGTCGTATATTGCCTGTGACTTCCCACATAACATGCTATTATATTTTATATGTAGTGGATTAGTCATCAAGTGCTTTAAAAGGTCAAACAGCAAGCACATTCTAGGCTCATGTATTAGACTGGGGTGTCAAACTGTTTGTGGAGTGCTGCAGACTCACAGAGATTTGGGTTTTCTTTTTTTTCTAATGCAGGAATTACATGTGGTACATGATTGCTAAGCTCAGCAATAGTTCTGGAGTCTGACACCCTTCCATTAGTCTTTAAAGAATGAATTTTGACTTCATTGTATTACAACTGTGGTTTAGTATAGTGTAGTGTTTTTGGATTTCGAGTAAAAATTACGTTCTCTGTTTAAACGTGTGTTTGTAAACAAATTTTGGGGGTTTCAGCTCAGCTGTGAAGCTATTCGTAATGTGTAGGTGTTTTTTTCTTCACAGTCTTCTCAAAATGGATACCTCAACGACAACAGGTAAGATACACCTACACTGGTGAGCACTGCTGGTTTTTTGTGTTTTTTTTTTCCTTTCAAACTATATACTGGTAATGTTGATGGTTATATCAACAACCCCTCCTCAAATCACTATAAAATATGTTTATTAATGAACAAACATGGAAGCTGAGATTAATGTAAATATTCAAGTTTTAAACACTCTACTGTACAGGCAAATATTGTGTATTAGGTATTGTTATAAATTCTATGTTATGCATTAATAAAGATTGAAGAATAAAGGTATAAATGAAAGTCATTCATCATCAAGGGGCGGTTGGGTGTGTATATACACTATATGGACAAAAGTTCTGGGACATTCCAAGAGGAGGTTTAGGGCTTACACATTATTGGTCTCAGCACTTCTACTCTGTAACTTTATATAGTCATGTGCTTTGTGGCTGATTTGCTGTGTGGTTCCAAAATGCTCCCACTTTTCTGTAATATCATACACAGTTCATCATAGAATATGTGGGAGGGAAAGCATTTCATAAACTGACTTGTTGCAGTTGATGAGTTCCTACTGTAGTAGCATGCTTGAACATCCCATTAATTCACAAATGTTTTTTTTTAAGGTAGACTGTGTGACGAGGCGGATGATTTTATACACTGGACTGAATGAAAAGCCTGAATTTAATGATTAAGAGGCATGTATGTAGGGATTATTACTAGTTTGAATGTAAAACCGGTGCCTCGTTCTTGTATCTGACATTTTTTTTAGGAAACAGGCATCTTAAGCAACTTAAAACAGAATAATACAGAAAACATTTAATAAACTTGAGAAGTTTTGGGCATTTGTTCAAGTCCTATGTCATCAGTGCTAAAGGTAGCAAAAATGAGTGTTAGAGTCAACATTACCCAATTTCCAGGATGGTTCTATAAAAGATGAACTATAATCTTTAAATTGTAATTTTGGTCTATGGTCAAGATTCAGCTTTATTAATATAATAATATAAGGACTAGTCCAATTAAATAATTGTGGTCAATAGTTCACCTGACTGAGCAATTTACTCTAACACAACCTGATATATTTGTAGTAGTTGTCATGATTCTGGACTTGTTTTTAAATTGAAAACACAATGCATTCATTCATGCATTAACCTAGCTAGTGTAGTGCTGATTAGACCCTGTTTACACTTGGTCTTTTGATGCACCTTGTGACTGGATTGCATGGGAAGAATACAAAGCACTTTTGTAAGTCGCTCTGGAAAAGGGTGTCTGCTAAGTGCTGTATATGTAAATGTAAATAATATTGCGTTCAGATTAGCATGCTGGATCATTTCTTGTGTCGTTTAGGTTGTGTGTATGAAAGGTAGTTGCTGTGTAACTTAAGTATAACTACGGAACATAAATCAATTTGGGTACGAGAAAGCAGAAAGGAAATTATATAGTAGTAAGCAACTGTGATCAGGTGGAGAGCTTGTGTGAGTTACAGTCTGGATAACTGAAAAAAATATTGCAGTTTGTATGGACAGTGATGACTAAATTGCTGATAAAAATAAAAAGGTTTTTATGTTTACCATGTTCATGAGTGTATTTATGTCGGCAGCCATGTCTTTGAGGGATTGATGCATTGACCCTTGTTAAAGTTGTGGCTGTGGCATGTTTTAAACCACCTCCTGAACTGATTGAAGCTGTAAGATTCAAATCGGTTGGAATTTCGTTTTCTGCATCTACACATGGAATTTTGTGTGTATGTGCTTGAAAATACTCCTAATGCTCAAGGTGTATGAATTGATCTGGTGTAAACACAATTATGTCTTTTCTAAGGGGGTTTCTGCAGATCTTTGCCTGGGACGTGGCTAAACAGATAGGTAGATTTACCCTTTACTCCAAGCCATTTCGTGACTAAGTATAAAGAAACCACTAACACTAACCTTGCTCTCTTAAACCTTGTGCAATTAATTTTTTATGTTTTAATGTTTTTTTAAATAAAAGTTTCAGGTATTGATCAATTAAAGTTGTGAAGTTCAGCAAAACGTGTTCTGTCGAGTAAAAAAAAAAAACAAACCCTCCGATATTAATTTTTTTTTTTTTTTTATCATTATGACGACATGAGTAAAGTAGACATACACGCACACACTACTTATACACGCTTATACACACTCATCATTTATCTCCTACCCCATCCATGCAGTAACTCGGTCTTTTTCTTCCCAATGTGATCCCACAGACTTACCACTGAAGGCTGCTACTCTTCCTCCCATAAGAGGAGGCAAATCTTTAGGTATTAATTGTGTGCTGTGTGTTCCCGTACGCGTTGCCGTGGTGAGCGTGTGTGCGCTTGGCATCAGCTCGGTGCATGAGTGCTATATGAATCTCTTAGAGGGGTGGGGTGGGGTGGTGGGGCGGAACTTGTTAAGTCACGACCATCCTTGCACTTTTCCTATGATTGTGCACTTGCACTTGGGTGTGTGGGTGTTAGCGTGTGTGTATATGTGGGTCCAGGCTAAGTCTGGTTGCTATGGTTGCTGTGGAGAATGTTCTGGAAGTGTCATATGCTATACAGTGATGCAACAGTCATATGTTAACCGGCGCATGCTATGGAGTTATTTCAGTTTGTCAGCTGTCTTATTGCCTTTCTTGTGGCAGTATGCCAGTGTTGTTAGTGTTGGTGGTGGTTGTGCTATAAAATGTTATATAAATGATCTGTGTTCATTTATAGCATTGGCTTATTGGTGTGAAGAAGAACATCGCAGAAATAGATGATGAAGGAAAATGTTCTATTACTTTTCTTCTTTCTGGAGTGAGAATATCTTTTGAAATTGGTTTTGCAAGCAACATCTCACCCGTTAATTTAAATAAACAAGTGTCTAATACACGAGTCCACCTTTGAAATACTCTTTAGCCTTTTGTAAGCAAATAACAAACAACAAAGTTTGATTAGTCTGTAACAGTCAAATAAATCACCTTTAAATGTTTTCAGACAAATGACCTAGATATCTCTTGCAATTCATTTTTAAAGCTTAATTAATTGATTAGATCAAAAAAGTCCTGATACGGCTCATTGCCAATTTCCAGTCTTACATAATAGACATGTAATTATAAAAATATATAAAAATGGACATATAAAGTTAATTCCAGTATCTAAAGTTAATATTTTGTATATGCCAGTCCAGAACCCCTTATGTTTCTCTTTATAATACAAACAGGTGCTTGGTTTACTCTTAAAGTACTTAAATATTTACGCTGGAAACATGGTTATGCTTTTGAGAAAAGAAGCTTCACTGGTTTTATTTATTGCCCTTTTCCTTTTGTTTGGTTTAAATTGTGGAAAAATAAATGCACTGAAATTTTGGCCACCGAACATTTTCAATCTGCTTTCACCGACACGCTCTGGAAACATGTGACTTTTCTCATTTTAGACAACTGGATTATATAGCAGTTTGAGTTATGGGGTACGATGTGAATCAATGCACAAGCAGTTGTGATCCCCAGTGGCATGGAGTAAGGTGTAGGTCTTGTGTGAGAACGAAGAGTCTTGGAATCTGGATAGCTGAGTGTCAAAACAATATACATTGTTGTGGTACTGAAACTTGATTAGAAAATGTAGTAAAATGCGGAGCTGACTTGCATATTCGATTCTATTTAAGCAGCAACAGGAATTAGATCTCCTGTGACTTTAGACAAGTGATCTGTAATTACTGTTGAGGTAATGATAATATTATAAATATATTTTTTTAAAATTATTATGAAATTCAAAAAGTTACAATGAAAAAAAAAATCTGTCTCCGTTTTTGTCTCAGCATGATCAAAATTTTGATTTCAGCCAAGAACATTCTCAATGCATGACTAGTAACAAATGAAAAACAATGACCAAACCAGGAACAACCATTAAAAACAGTTTATAAGATAACCAACACTGTAATGTGCTATTTTATTAAGATCATTATCCAAATGCTTACTATTTAGCACAACATATGACAGCCATCTTATTTACGTAATACCTTGGTACAGATAAACCAACACACATTTTTGTCCAGTTTGTAAATGTTGCTGCATTTTGTGATAAGAACAGAGGGAGGATAATGCCTAGTTGACTGTGGTCATTCATGCTCATGCATCAATGCATTAATGACCCAGTCAGCAGTTATAATGATGATAAAGACTGGCATATACTCTATATCCAGACTGGAGTATAGTCACACCCTCAGGTAAGTGTATTGATGTGTGAGAGGAGGTACCCTGAGCTAATAGAATTAAAAAGCAATAATTTCAAAACTATTGGATTAAATATCATCAAATGGGTTAACGGACAGTCTGATTCCTGGGGGATTTCTCCAAAGCAGTGCAAGATTGTCTGGTTATTTATGACTTTTGTGTATTGTATCAATTATATTACCAAATGTACTGAAGAATAACCCCAAATTTGAGAAAAAATTAAAATGAAAGGAAAAATATAAATAAAAAATGCAGTGCATCTTCCATTTGCTTTTATTGCAGACTGTATATGAACATAATATATTTATTTTTTTCGTCTGGTCAACTTGTCTGCAACACATTTAAAAAAAATTTGAAACATTTTTTAATGCTACTAATGAGGCTAGAATGATGAAATTTTAAACAGGTCATTGTTATCATCTGCATCAAGAACTGCCATTCATCAACAGCTGATATATAACCTTATGGGTAAAGTACTGCTTTTGAAAACCTTTGATCAACACAATATGGAGTTGCATTTACAAATGCCACTTTAAATGCTACTGTTCAATAATACCTTATGTTAACCATGTCCAGAAGTGGCATCAACTTCTCTGGACTGAGGTCTCTGGGATGGACCATTGCACAGTGGAAATATTTGTCTGACCACAACACACAAGTTCCACGTGTTTTTGGAAGATATATATGCCATGCTCAGGTCCGTTGCGGATCGAACCATTAATGCAGCATAATATGCATATCCCTTACAGTCTTTCTTTGACAAACATTGTTTTTAAGCATTTCCATGACTTTAAATTTTCAATTAGTTTGTTGACAAACCTGAGATCCTCTGGTCATCTTTGTTCCTCGAATACTCAACCTTTAATGGATACTGTACAAAATCATAACGTCAGCCACCTGATTACATCACCTGTTTGAAATCACAAAGTTATTATTGTTATTTGGATTGTTATTTTTTTATTATTATTGTATTTGTCATTATCTGCCCAAGATTTTCTCGCTCGCAACTTTAATTTTTTTGAAATGTGTTGCAGGTCTGAAATGCAGGAATAGATTTACAAATGTATTTACAAATGACATGCAGTTGGCCAGACAAATCATGAAATATCTCAAATTCATAGTGTCTGCAATGAATTACAACTCAGAGTAAATGTAAGACACGTTGTGTTTTTGGTTCACATATTATTTTACCTCAAATTTAGGAAGGTCAAATTATACAAAGCAACATAATTATTGGCTTTCTTTGCAGCTGTTCCTGTCCAAAGAACATATTAGTGTTGGTGTGTCTGAGTGTTGTTTGCATTGTGCTATTTTTGTATCGAGTGTCTAAAGGGCATGAGGTTGATGTCTTAATGTGGATTTGTAAATGTGTGTATGTATGGTGTGTTTGGGTGTTTATTTCATGTTATCTGGATTGTCTTGCTTGATCTAACAATATAATAATATCCAAGGCATTTAAGCGTGCATCTTGAGTGACAATTAAGCAAATCATGTCATGAAGTGAAATATCCCTTAATTTTTGTGAGCAGTATATTGACCTAAGCATATTTTGATCACTTGAAAACTGATCGCAGTACTGTGTATGTGTGTAAAAAATGTGCATTTTGGATATGTACGAGCTTTTTAAAAGTTAGACATGGTAATTACTGTCCAAGTGCATCTTTGTAGAATTAAAATCCCTAGTAATTTCAATATTCCAAATAAGGAGCTTCTTCCTACCTTTTATGTTATGCTGTCTTTCCTTCCCTTTCCTTTTCTTCTCCCCCACCCGTTTCCTCTTTTACTCTCTTGCCCCATGTTGTCCGGTTTTATAGGGGGAATAAGGAGAGCTCAAGTCGTCCATCAAGCAGTCGTCAGAGCAGCACGGACAGTGACATGAAGAGTTTGGAACCGCGACCATGGAGCAGTACAGACTCTGACAGCTCGAACCGTACACTACGGCCTCCTGTAACAAAGGCCAGCAGCTTCAGCGGCATCTCCATCTTAACGCGTGGAGACAGCCTGGGCAGCAAGGGCTCTCAGGGCAGCGCTCGGGGCTCACGCACAGGTCCATAGTCCACATACATTTACAAACATTTGACTTAGCAAAGCACAGAGGCAAATTTCCTCTCATCAATAAAACGTGACAGGGAGGACAGAATCATCTGATAATCAAGAAATAAATACCAAAAAGAGCTCCATCTTCTTGGTTGGCTTACACACACATCAGCATTATTTAGTCTGTTACACAGAGTCACTTTAGGATCTTAAGTCCATGGCAAAAAAGTCCAGAGGGAGGAGAGAGTTACTGAGCTCCGGTGTGGCCTGGGTGTAGTGGAACTGGAGCTGATGGCAGAAACATCTTTAGAGGAGAGGAAGCGGAGGATCGTCCTGGTGTGTGGGTCTGGAACTGGAAGAGGAACACAAGCTCAGAGAGAGAAAATGTAGTTAGCTAGTAGCACAGTCTATTAACAATTACTGATACCATGCATGATCCAGCATTTCGTCAACAGTCCAGCTTGGTAGAGGTGGTGTAATGCTCTGGTGAATGTCTTATTTTCACTCTTTGTTCCAGAAACAATATGGATCTATCACCTCGTAATTGCTGCAGTTTATCTGAGTATTGTTTCTGGTTGTGTGCATCCCTTCAGACTCCAAATCTACCTGTTCTAATAATTGCGTGAGTTCAGTGTTCTTTGGTGGCCTTCCAAGTCAACAGATTTGAATCAAGTGAAATACATTTGGACATGAGATTAAAAGCAAGAAAGTGCGTCTGAAAAATGTGGAGGATTTTTGTGTGATGCAATCATGCCCGCTGTTTTGAGAGAGACCCCACCTGGTCTTAGTATAGTACTCCTTCATAAAGTGCTTGGTGACTGTATAACCTATTTTCGGTCGTACGCAAAACAGACTCTCAATACACAAAATCCTTGTTTTTATATGATTCGGATCTACTAATGTGATTACTAACCATGAATCTGTTTGGCCTTTTTTTGTTTTACAGCTCTTCCTCTTGTCACCACAGAGGCCTGCCCCCAGCCACTTCAAACAAGCCACACCCTTCTCCCCTGTCTTTCCAACTGCCCCTCCAATGCCCCCCAGACCCAAGCTCCACCACAGCCTCCCCAGACAGCTCTACTACCCACCCCTACACACAGTCACTCACACACACACCCACACACTCACCCACAACACGCCATCAGCAGCCACAGCCATAGTCATAGCCATAACCACATAATGCCACAGGTGAGTCACTGTCCTTTTTCACCACTTGTATTATGGAACCACAGTAATGATATGATACACTTACCAATTTCTTTATTAGGTAAATGCTTCTTAATGCAAATATTGAATCAGCTGATCACATGGCAGCACTCAATGCCTATAGGCATGTAGGTGGGGGCAGCACGGTGGCTCGGTGGGTAGCACCGCTACCTCACAGTAAGAAGGTCCTATGTTCAATCCCAGGGTGGAGCGGCCTGGGTCCTTTCCGTGTGGAGTCTGCATATCCTCCCCGTGTCTGTGTGGGTTTACTTTGGGTACTCCGGTTTGCTCCCACAGTCCAAAGATATGCGTGTTAGGTTAATTGATTACTCTAAATCGGCAGTGACTTATGTGTATGTATGACTAGTGTTGAGATGTACTTGTGTATGGATATAACCTCATGTGTGTCACTAAGATGGTCACTGATGCCGATAGCGACGTTAAAGAAGCCAAATCAACAAACAAACAATAGGCATGTAGGAATTTGAATGTAGAATGGTTGTTGATGACAGACAGGGCTGATTATTTCAGAAACTGCTGATCTACATGGATTTTCAGATACAACCATATCTAGGGTTTTCAGGGAATGGTCTGAAAAAGAGAAAGCATCCAGTAAGTAGCAGCTCTCTGGGTGAAATGCCTTGTTGCTTTTTAGAATGGTCAGACTGGTTCAAGCTGATGCAGAGGAGCATCTTCAAATGCACAACACATAAAACCTTTATGAGCTACAGCAGGAGAATTGCACAATGGAAGATTGGAAAACCATTGCTCAGAGTCACAGTTTGGAGGTGTAATGGTATGAGAGTTATTTTCTTGGCACACTTTGGGCCAACTGAGCATTGCTAAAAGCTACAGCTTACCCAAGGATTGCTGCTGTCTATGTCCATTCCTTTATGGCAACAGTCACCCCATCTTCTAATGGCTACTTCTAGCAGGATGATGCAAAATTGTACAAAGCTCTAATAATCTTAAACTGGTGTCTTGGACAATGAGTCCACAGTACTTTAATGCCCTCCACAGTCACCAGATCTCAGTCCATTAGGGCATATTTAGGACATGGTGCAACCTGAGATTAGCACTGTGGCTATGCAGTCGACAAGTCTGCTGCCACTCCATGACGCCATGGCGCAAAGACTTGAAGACAAAAGTGGGTCCAACCCAATGCTGGCAGGTTTTTCCTTAAAGTGTCTGGTGAAAACTGCTCACAAAAATTAGGGGATATTTCATTATGGGATATTTCATTTTGGGGTATCCCCTAATTTTTGTGAGCAGAATATATTCTGATAGCTCCCACTGAAATTCATTCTTTTATTTTCCCTCCCTGTTTTTACTTTCGTTTTCTGTCCTTTACCTTCCTTATCTTTAGCCGGTGGGTTCTCTGCAGCCTTCTCCACAGCCTGTATCATATTCCAGCACCCCTTGCCCTCAGGTCATCCTGCCTGTTTCTCCTTCTCAGCAGTATAACATGGTACTGTTACTTTTCCTTCACATTTCCCCACTATCTTCACATCTTGTACCTTCAGTCATAGCTCTTTCTCTGATTCTGTGTCCATGTATTTAAGAGATGGCTGAATCTTTCATAGTGTCCACTGTATCACTGTCCAACAATATCACAGAGGTTATTTAAAACATTGGTGCTTGGGTGGCTCAGCGGTCTGAAATGCCATAGATCTCCACCATGGCATGAAAACATGGAAAATGTCTCTCCTACTGTTTCTTATAGGTTTGGCAACTAAGCTGACATATTTTTTGCTTACTATCTAAAACCTAGACAGTGCCTTATTACAAAATTTATGTACACTGGTACCTTGGTTCTCATTGTTAATTTGGTCCAGAAGTCATGTTGATTACCAAAAGCGATGAGCAAATTCTTCCCATATAGAATAATGCGAAATGAATTAATTTGTTCCAGACTCCCAGAAAATCCATGCTGCAATTAATTATATGCATTAATGAACTTTTTATCCCCACTCACTTGAGTAATCAGCCCATAACTAATGTCTTCATCACTCTTGTAGTTCATGGGAAACGGAAATATTTCCAAACAGTTATTATTTTAGTTCATGTTTTATTTTACAGTTTATATTTAATTTTTTTATTTTAGTTCTACACACACCTATGCAGAAGGGGGGTGTCACGTTATATCTTGTCAGATATCATTGTATTTGCTGTCAGTATGAATAAATGGTCATTAGAGCATAGAAAAGTAATATGCGTTGTAAAAGCTAGACTATATTCACTCTGATAGTAGTTTACATCGATGCAAGTGTAATTTACCCTTGAAACTGTGTGTTTAATCTCTGTTTCTCTGTCTCTGTACCTCTCAGGCTGATGAGTTGACTTCAGGTTTTGCACAGATGTCTTTGAGTCGCCAGGGCTCCAGTGAAGCTCCAGAGCCACCAGGTCTCTATCAGCCTCCCCCTGCCGTCCTATCCCAGCACCCCCCACCGCAGCCAGGCTACATGATCGCCCCACCGCCCTCCAGCTACCAGCCACCACCACACCATTCCCACCCTCCTCCACCAGCTCCTCCCCCCAGTCAGCCTGTCCTGCAGACTGCTCCATCTGCACAGGGCTATATTCAGCCACCTCCACAGCAGGTGTGTGCACTAAATACACTTTTGAACATTACAATGCTTAGTCTCGCTTTAAACGGGGTGTTCATGTCTTAAATATCTATAGTAAAGTGATACCTCGGCTCTCATCAGTTATTCATTACAGAAGACTTTTTGAGTACGGAAAGCAATAAGGTGGAAAAAAAGCAACGTAAAAATTGAGCAAATTCTTCCCATGAGGAGTAATGTAAATTGAATTATATAATGTAAATTGGTTACATTCAGACATGTCCATCAGAAGTTAAATGTTCCATGAACCTTTGCTTTTAATTATTGTCTATACTATATCATAGTGAAGTTCGTTGCACATTAATACAGGCATTAACCTACAGTTTGTCAAAATCATTAACACAATTTTAAACACAATTCATAATAAGTTTAAACTCTCATGCCATTTAGTCAAAGTGAAAATCCTCCTACCACTGCTCACAAAAATGATGGGATATTTTATTATACTTTATTACAGTGAGAATGAGATGTGAGGATTAGTATTACACTGTACAGTTCAGAGAAATGAAAGTAGGTCCTGATCTCGCTATTCCCCTCAGATCCAGGTACAGTATTACTCCGCCGGTGGACAGTATCCGAGTTCAGGGCAGCAGTACCGGTCCATATCTCACCAGGTGTCCTACCCTGCTCAGCGCTCTCAACCCCTCCCCCCACCAACACAACCCTCTGGTTAGTGCATCCCTCTTGCTGTACTGTTTTTTTTTTAATCTGTTTACACTCCTGACTTTCCTTTTGTCACTGTGGCACTGATGTAAATGCATACATAATGCATCGGGAGATGTATTTGATCCATATCTGTGTGTGGAGCTTTTGAATTAACAACGACAGCTATTATTAAAGCTAAAAGGTTTAATATTTTTAAGGTAAAATATGGAAGTGGTCATTTGAGTTAGGAAATGCAGTTTATCATAAAGCTTATGTAAGATTTGTTATTTTTAAAAGTAAACCAGTGTTGAATTGTTTTCACCACAGGCACCCAAGTTAGTGTTGAGCTATTGTTTTAACTAGAAAAGTTTTGGCAGCTACCCAAAAGTCTCTGCTAATGTGTAGTATTTGTTTCTTGTGAGTATAAATGCCTAGTATGTTTCTAAAAGCACAACATGGGCAACGTGGTGAGCTGACATGTTTTACTGGTTAAGCATAGCTTAGAATTCTCCTATGCAGTTGCTTACTGTCTACTTATGGTAACAAAAATATCAAGGCATAAACATTTTAGTCTCTAAACAGTTCAGTCCTTTGGGTCATGCCTTACGAGACTGAGGAAATACATGGATTTCTGATTTGCAACCAGCCAATAATCTCACAGAAGGATGTAATGTAAAGTTTAACCTCTCATATTTTAATGATGAAATTCTTCATTTCCTCCAGCATATACAGCTTTTCGAAAAGAGTTTGTTAGACATTTCACAGGTGCTGCATTTAATTCATTTTTTTCCAGTTTATTTTACCAAGGACATTTTCGACAATCTGTAATATATGGTCATTCTACCATTGCTTAAAAAAGCAGAAGAATTTTGCACAATACTGTGTTTTATTCCTGATAAAAGTTTGGGTTGTCAGTATTCAGAAATCGGGAGCGTTATTTCCATTATGTTATATATTAGTGTGTGTGTGTGTGTGTGTGTGTGTGTAGACATATTCATACACACATATAGACACACATATATCTATATATCTATATCGCTCGCTCTCTCTCTCTCTCTCTCTTCTCTCTCTCTCTCTCTTCTCTCTCTCTCTCTCTTCTCTCTCTCTCTCTCTCTCTCTCTCTATATATATATATATATATATATATCTCTAGGTAAATC
>JAUZST010003445.1:0-17157 GCA_034779995.1 Parotocinclus haroldoi | reverse complement strand
GTGTGTGTGTGTGTGTGTGTGTGTGTGTGTGTGTGTGTGTGTGTGTGTGTGTGTGTGTGTGTGTGTGTGTAGGGTTGACAAACATGAGAAGGACAAAAGAACGAGCAAACATATCAGGAAGATGTATGATGGAGATCAGTGTTTCAGTGCACTGATGGAGTTTGAGAACAGGCTCAATGTGGAACTCGAGGCTGAAAGTAAGTTATTTGCAGGACAGTTCTCACATTTACAGGGCTGCAAATGTAACTGATTGGCATGATATGGGGACTGTGGTGGCCTAGTGGGTAAGGTACTAGACTATGCATCAGAAGGCCACAGTTGGGTCTCTGAGCAAGGCCCTTAAGCCACAATTGCTTGGATTGTAAGACTATATGAATTGTATGTTGCTCTGGGTGAGGGCGTCGGCTAAATAATCGAATTGTAAAATGTGCATTTAGGAGCAGTCACAAATCTTTATTGGCCTGCAAAAGCCCCAGGTGTTAAATCTGGAAGTATTACATGCAATTAGGCTTGTTTTAGTCAATTATTTTGTCCTTGGTATCACACTGATTGGTATGTGTTATTATGTAGCCAATTATACATTTATATTTATGTCATTTAGGAAACACCCTTATCTAGGGTGACTTTTAATTAATACATTCTTACAAGCCAAGAAATTGCGGGTTTAGGGCCTTGCTCAGGGACCCAACTGTGGCAAAGGTGGGACTTTAACCCTGGACCTTCCGGGCCAGCTTAACCACTAGGCCACCACAGTGCCAGTTCATTTACCATGTGTACTTTTTTATGCATATCTTTTATTATTGGCTGCTTTCTTGTTTCCATTTCTTATTAAAATCTCACTAAAACAGAATTTGTTGCATATTGTGAACTGACAAAATAAGTTAAAAAGTTTTAACTAGTGGTGTGCACTTGACATTTAGCAGACACCTAACTGGTCAATATTAAGTGACTTGCAATATACATAATAGCATTTGTGTCATATTAATTTGATTGGATTTTTATTCAGCTATGAGAGTGAAGCGGCAACTGCAAATACTACGAAATGGGGTCTACAGATTCCAGGGACATTTAACAGACGTGAAGCCATCGCCAAGTTGTAAGTAGCCTTGTACTGAAACCTGACTTTCAGTTAAAGCTCTTTTGTGCATGTGCCTAAATTTGATATCTCTTGAATGTTAGTGATAGAGAGGCTGAAAGACATCATGAGTGAGTTAGAAACCTCCATCACTACGTTCAAAGAGGAACAGCATGAAAGGTATTAGACACCTTATATATTTTAGATATTTAAATCGATACCAAAATAGACGACTAACTGAATGTGTTATTCATGTTATTTTATAAAGCTTTGAGAAGCTCTTAAAAGAAGAAAGATCATGTTGGCAGGAGTTGAGTGCTTTTGAGAGGAAGATTGATGCTTGGACGTTGTTTACAAAGAAAGACATGGAATTTTCCACAGTTCGCAACACCAGTCGTAGCATAGGGAAAAGAGGAAAAGAGGATTTTCCTACAGAGGTGACGGCTCTGGAAATCTTCCTACAGCAGACAGGGGGGAAGCTGGGTGGTTGGGATGAATATGACCACCAAAGCTTCCTGAAGGTATGGACCAAGCATAATGGAAAACCTTCATACAGATCAGAGGTCAAGCTTTATTTACCAGGCAAGACTGAGGAGAACATAAAGCTGCATGAGGATTGGTATCTAGAGCTGTGTCATCTCCAGGAAAAGAAGAAAGAGGTATGAGTTTACTGGAATTATAAAACAAAAGCAAATTAAGTCAAGTAAGAAAATGTGTTCCATTTCGGTTTGTGCATTTTGGATACTTTGGGTATAGGACTTTATTTTACAGTTAACTGAAAATATGACTTCTTGTTTGAGTGCATTAAAAGGTCAGCACACATCATATACACAGCTGTGCATTGAAACCTAACAGCCAAAGTTAAATATACTGCTCACAAAAAGTAGGGGATATTTCAAGATGATTTATTCGCTTAATGAATAATCCCATAATTTATGTGAGCATTGTATGTAATATATTTATATATTAGTAAATTAAAATCAGCACTGATGAATTCTGATTGTTCATCAGTAGGTTAAATATTTTTCAGTATATCTGTTGGAACACTAATAGAGTAAATAAACTGCTGAGTGACTGGCCTATGGTTGTTATGATGGAAGTTACTGTAGGTAATTTTCTGGTACTTAGATGTTTCCTGTGCTACAGGGTTGCAGAGAACACAGGGCACAGATGCACCCGATTGGGTCTGGAATTGATGCCTGACATCAGGACTTGAATCTGGATGTGTGTATCTGCTGCTGATTAGTGTTGTTTTTTGTGACTGCACTCTGAGATGTGTTGTCATTGGACCACATTTTTATACACAGACATGGATTATTTCGCTATAATGGAACACATTATTCTGTAGTCTTAGTTTTATAGCTGGCCACAATCATGTTTGAATATATAAAGTGGAAAACCCAGTGATCGTTTGCCCTTGATATTGTACAATGGAATTTTTTTTGCGAAATTTTGTTTGTTATTGTTGATCCACTATAATACAGCTATAAGAGAAAGTTAATTATGGTCGTTGTAGAAAATAAACTGAGTAGTGAAGTATTCGCCAATGTGAATACGAGTCATCTTTTCCATGTGCTTATATATCGCCTGCCAAAGCTCACTGCAGTCTAAAGAGCATTGCAACCATTGGATTATGTGAGTGAGCATCACCCTGTGCGTACCCCTGAAACATTTCCAGAAAAGGAAAAGGACATTTTGAGTGGCCAAAAAAAAAATCCAGAAAACCACATTATATGATTTATTTAAAAAAATACATTTGCATATTATTGCATGAAATAAGTATTTGTTCACCTACCAGCCCGCAAAGATTTTGGCTCTGTTGGTTTTTCTTTAAGAAGCCCTCCTTCTCTGCACTCGTTACCTGTATAAAAGACCCTGTCCAAACACTCAATCAATCACACTCCACCCTCTCCACCATACCAAAAAGCTGTCTAACGGAGAACTTGTAGACTTGCCTACAATAGGCAACAGCTTGGTGAGAAGGCAACAACTGTTGGTGCCATCATTAGAAAATGAATGAAACACAAGATAACTTTCAATCTTCCTCGGTCTGGGGCTCCATGTAAGATCTCACCTCGTTGGGATAAGGATGATTCTGAGAAAGGTCAGGAATCAGCCCAGAACTACATGGGAGGACCTAGTCAATGAACTGAAGAGAGCTGGTACCAGTCTCAAAGATGACCCTTAGTAACACACTACGGTGTTCTGGATTAAAGTCCTGCAGGGAACGCAACCCCTGCTCACACCAGCAAATTGAAAATGGATCGTGACTGGGTCTTCCAGCATGACAATGACACAAAACACACAGCCAGGGCAACTAAGGAGTAACTCTGGAAGACGCATTTCAAGGCCCTGGAGTTTCCTAGCCAGTTTTTGTTGTATCAAATACTTATTTCGTGCAAATTAATTCTTTACAATGTGATTTGTGTCTTCCACAGTGGTATCTCTGACACGTATATATTGATTGCATGCAGTTTTTTTTGTGAAACTACCCTTTATATTTATATTACAGTAGCAGAAAAAGACTATCTGACTATGGTAGGCCAATCAACATCCATTTTGGTCAACATCCTGTTTCACAGAAAGTAATGCGGAAGATAAAAAAAAAATGAAACACGTATTCCATCAAAGTTATTATATACTAGTATAACTGATGTAATAAACAGTAGTTCCTAGTGTGGTATACCAAGTGTAATGTAGAATAAAACAATTACCACATTCAGAATGTTAGTTCATGCACCATTTTCTTTTAAACCTCTAATCCGGATGGTAATTATTGTACTGTAGGCTATTAAAAACTGGAGAGCAGAAAGACAGAAAGAACGTGAACTACGTCTGCAGCGTGAAAACCAGGATGTTAAGAAAAAGCATGAAGCTGCTGCAGCAGAGAGCCGTCGGCTCATTCATGAAGAGGAGCGCAAGGAGGCAGCACTGCGCCTGGAAGCCTGGCGGGAGCAAAGGAGAAAGCAGCAGGAGCTTGAGGAGGCGCACAGGCTCAGGGATAACGTGCTCCGAAGAAAAAGAATGATGGAGGAGCGACGAAGGCAGCAAGAGGTCAAGCTTGCTGTTGAGGCCCACATCATGCAGAAGAAGGAAGAAGAGGAGATGAAGATTGTGGAGAAGGAAATGCAGGAGCAAGTGGAGAAGGAGGAAAGGAGAAGAGTAGCTGCTGAAGGAATTAAGCGTTTTCAGGAGAGGGTAAGTTCAGAGCGCATTTGTTGCAACTGGAACTTGTTTGACAATGTGGTCTGAATATCATAATGTTTAACTGAAGGATCTTCAGAAGTTAGAGACAAAGCTGCAGGAGAAAAAGGTCAAAGATGCAGAGGAGCTAGAACGAATGAGGAAGCAGACTAAACTGAAAGAGAAGGTGAAGCTTATAATTGGTCTAACTGGAATTTCACGTTAAACTGCAATAATTTACATATAAATGTAAAATGTACAGGTTGAAGGTCACATTAGCCGAGACCCTTCAAGACTCTGGAAACCAACCAAAGGATGGGAAGAACGGACCAAAGAGATTGGGCCAACAGGGGGCGGACCTGTTTATCAAATGTTTCATAGGTATGGCTTTATTTGTGAGTATGTTTACTAAAGTAAGAAGTACTATAAAACAACTTTTAGCATTCTCGCAAAGAATGACCTTGCCACTGGTTTATGTGGATTTTGGTATGAATTCAAATTCCTGCATGGGTTTCCTCTCTGTATTTCCAAATAATGACATGCCAGTAGCTGGGTTCGCTGCTCTACATTTGGCTTATAGAGGTGAATGCCCAACATGGCAGGAAGTGCACTTCCAGGAGTCAAACCCAGGTCACTGAGGTAGTGGGCTACTATATTAGATCACTCATGTGCACCTTATGTTGTAGATATTAAGAATAAATATATTGATGTACACTATTGTGCAAAAGTCTAGATTGACAGTACATAACACATTGTCAATGATTAGACCCTGAAATGTAAAACTTGGAATCCTCACTAAATAATGGTCATTTCCACTGATCTTTATTCCAATCTTTGTGACCATTAGCATATTTTAGTCCTTTCACCCTATTGCCCTTCTGAAAAAAAGTGGTTTCTTAGCTTCTAAAAAGAACACTCCTGACCAAGCTTCCTTGAACTGTAGAAGGGTCAACTTGGCATCCTGATGAAGCTGCCAAGATGCTGCTATTACTGAAGAGTAAGCGGAGGTCACACATGAAATATTATTGTACCATTGTATACCATTACCAGTACCATTGTAGCCTATAGAAACTGTAATCTGCTTGTATTTTAATGCAGAAACTGAGAAATAATTATATGTGGACATTATACTGTTGCTAAAGCAATGGTATATCTAATCTATTATTGGCCTAAGACTTTTGCACAGTACTGTAGGTCTTATCTGTAAAAGTACATTTTTAGATTTCATTTTTTAAAGTTTATATCCTTGATTAATCAGAAACAAAAACACATGGTTTTTACATGGCTTGATCAGCTGTAATTTTTGTATTTCCCAACTTGAGGTAAAAAATATGAATACTTAATACTTAATTCACTGTTAAGGTAAGTTTAGGTCTTATAAAACTATTTAGTATATCATTGCACATGTAGGATGACAGTTCTCACCATCATTCATGCTTAAATAAGTCAGAGACAGAAAGTGCTATTTAGTAACTGGTAATTACAAGATGATATTGAGAAGCGGTACAATTATAACACCAAGTGATTCTAAATTGGTTTTGTTAACTATTACATTTGTATTCAATAATATGTTGATGCTAACATTGTTGTCTCTCTACAAAGGGCAATTCCAACATGGAGGCAGGACCTGTAAAGCTGCACTCAGTCTTCACTAAGCTGTCAGACAAAGTAGAATGTAACGTAGCATGTTTGTGCAAATCGTGTAATAATTTATATAATACAGTAGTTAACTTCAATTTTAAAAGGTTCTGAACAATGGTTGGTTGACCACTTAGAAGGACATGTGTAACTGAAATATGTTGGTTTGTTGATTGGTACCTCAATATCCCAAGCAGCTGTTGGTCCAAGGAAGCCAACTTTCTGTTTAAACTTTTCAGTTTTATAATTTCTTTTTATTGTTAATAACACAAGCTAAGATTAAATAAACTGATTGCTGATCTTTATATGACATTGCCAGTATCCTTTGTTTTGATTCATAATCAGTGAATACAACTCTTTTTCATCTTTGGTCCAGAGCAATATACTAAATATACTAAAATGGCTCTATTGGATTGAGATTGGGTGATTGTAGTAAAGTAAAATCATTGTCATGTTCAAGAAACCAGGTGGTATGAGCTGAGCTGAGCTATGTAAAATGGTGTGTTATCCTGCTGGTAGTAGCCATCAGAAGATGGTACACTGTGGTCATAAAGGGATAAACAAGATAAACAATAATACTCAGGCTGGCTGTGGCATTTAAGCCATCCTCAATTGGTATTAAGGAGCCCAAAATGTACCAAGAAAATGTCCCTCACACCACCAGCAGCCTGAAGGCATGCTTTCATTTTGTTTATGCCAATTTCTGACCTTTAACATCTGTTTGGCATAGCATTAATTAAGACGCATCAGACCATGTAACGTTTTTCCAGTCTTTGTCTTTACAGCGTGAATCAAAAAGTCACAGGACACCCTTTTATTTCAGAAACAAAAGGAGATATGACATACATGAATATTTACATTTACAGCATTTAGCAGACACCCTTATCCAGAGCGACTTACAACTCCTATTGTTACAGTTCAAGCAATAGTGGGTTAAGGGCCTTGTTGCCGTTAAGGACCCAACTGTGGCAGCTTGGCAGAGGTGGAATTTGAACTCAGGACCATCAGGTGAATATCCCAGCAAGAAATATGTGATGGGCACTATCTTTTATGCTATGTCTGGAACATGGCCACTATTTTGATAGCCCACACATTGGATCAAGTTTTTTTTTATCAATGGGAAGGATGGTGGTAGCACATCAAAAAATAACAGACTTATCTCAGAAATCGATTGCTGCAATCAGATTTGCAGTGTATTTTGGGTTCAAATGTTTTCAACACAGAAACTTCTAAACTTGTGTTGTTCATATTAGGTAACTGAAGAAGGAACTGACAATTCTGATGTCCGGAGAACCCAGCTGCCATATCATAGCTGCAGAACTCAACAACCGGACACCCAGAAAAACCACCAATTTCACAACATGAAAAACCGGGACTGTGGATGACAAGCCATGTAGTGGTTGTCCAAAGACTGCTACCAGCAAAGAAACCCCAACAGTGGTTTTTGGTATCCGAAAGGTCCACAACACACAACGTTTGGCTCACCTTGTTTTGGTGAGTCGATGTGATTTGTAGCCTCAGTTTTCTGTTGTTAGATGACACCAGTGGCTGTGATCTCCTGCTGGTGTAGCCCTTATGCTTCAAGGTTTGATATGTTGTGCTTACACATGCTCTTGTACAAACCTTGTTTGTAACAAATTATTTGGGTTACTGTTACATTTCCATCAACTCAGTCCAGTCTGGTCATTCCCTAAACTTTCAAGAACTTAACCCGTTTGAACTTAACAAGTCTCAAAGAACTGCCGCTCACTGGATGTTCATTCTACTAATTCTTTTTTTTGGACCATTCACTTGAGAACCCAAAGAGGTAGCTATACCAATAGCTACCAATAGATCAACACTTTCTGAAATACTCTCTAGAATCAACAACTATGCCAGGTTCACAGTCACTTTAATCACATCCTCCCCATTCTGAATCTCAGTTGGTACATTAGCAGATCCTCTTGTCCACGTCTACATATAAAAAAGGATTGGGTTGCTGCCATGTGATTTGGCTGATTAGATATGTGTTATTGAGCAGTTGGTGTACCTGGTAACTGGTGTACCTAATAAACTGTCTGGTGAATGTACGAGTACTTACTTGTAAAAAAAAAAAAAAAAAAACATTACTTGTTTGTTTGCTTAATTTAAATTGGTCCTTAATTGTGTACACAACACAATGGTCATTGTAATGGCTTGTGTAAAAAAAAAAGTCACTAGGCAGGTTTAGATGAACTGTTAATATTCACTGAGTTGATCGTCGTGTAGGTGATGTCATTTACTGCAGCACGTGGTACAAGTGACTCCAGATGAGGATGAGTGATGGCCCTGTAGTGGTCACTTTCTATGTCAAATGTCAAAACATGTCAGTAATTATACAGGGTGAGTCAAAAGTCATGCTTTGTGCTGTGTCGTGGACTTTCCACAAATCCTGCCAAAACCATTGTTGAGGTTTCTTGACTAGTATCGCTTTTCGAACGACCACAACGTGGCTTGTTGTCCATAGCATTGGTTTCTCGTAAGTTGGCTATAAGTGATGCAACAGTGCTGTGTGAAATTGCTGGTCTTTCTGGGTGTGATACAGGAGCTGGCAGTTCCATCTTTGGTTAGCTGTGACGAACAACAAAAGTTGTAAATATTCTGTGTTGATAACATTTGAACCACAAGGGATATTACAAATACGATTGATTTCTGAGGCAATTCTGGTATTATTTGTTATGCTACATGACCACCTTCCCATTGGGAAAAACCTGATCCACAATGGTGGCTTTCAAGATGGCGGCCATGTTCCGGAGATAGCCCATCACCCATTACTTGATGGGGTATTTGGATGTGTCATTTCCCCTTTGTTTTTCAAATAAAGGGTGAAAGTAGAACTATACGTTTAGCTTTGCCTGATAAAACTGTCAGAGCATACAGAACCCAAGTTAAGGCTTTCTAGGCGATTAATCCGTCGTGTAAAAAGGACTTTTGTTTTCGTGACTGTTTTCCCACAGTGCTGCTCGACAGGAAACGGTAACGCTATCCGTACAATGAAACATGGCGGACGAAGGGAGTTCAGTGAATGATTTTGAGCGTATTGACTTTTTACGAGACAGGCATGTACGTTTCTTTCAGAGATGCCTCCAGGTCTTGCCTGAGAGATACGCCTCATATGAAACTAGCAGGTACTGCTTACAGTCTTTTTTTATTTCTGTTATGCATGTGTTCCGGTGGTTCTAGCTAAGCTATTCTATGTTGCTCATTCAAAGGCTACCTTCCAAACCAATAACAATGTACTAAGTAGTATGCTTTGTAGTAGGGCACACATGATGTTGGTTAATATTATCCGAAATGCGTTTAATGCGAAAGTATGCGATTTGGGACGCAACCAGTTGGAGACTAGGGCCTATATTTGCATAGGAATATATAGAGCATTTATTTCATACAAGTCCCATTCTGACTGACAAGAACAGATACATTCATAAAAGTAATAAAAACTCATAGAAACTGGTATGCTGCTGAAAGTTTAGCGTAGTTTATTTCATATTGTTCTCTAATGCAACACGATTGCCATGTTTAATCGATGCAAACGTATTTGAAATTATGTACACGACATCTACTGTCTTCTTTTTTTAGTCCTGATATACAACACTGTAAATATTAGTAGGATATAGTTTTATGGTCTTTAGTATATTAAATAACAATCTTTACATTCACGTGAGCTATATATGGCACACTTGAATAAATTGATCCTTATTGATTGTAATTATATACAGGTATAAACCATCTAACAATATCTTCTGTGAAAAAGGACTGAGATGGGTGGGACTTTACCGTAGCCACACAGTAGTATAGATACTTTGCACATTAAACACATTAAAACACAATATGAAAACATTTTAGTACAGTACTGACTTACAGCCAAGGCCTTGGGTTCAATCCCCACATGTAGCAGTATGGATCCTTTCTGTGTGGAGTCTGCATGTCCTCCCTGTGTTTGCATGGATTTACTCCGGATACTCCAGTTTCTCCACAAGCCCAAAGGCGTGCATGTTAGGTTAATTGATTATACTAAGTTGGCATTGACTTGAGTGTGCACATCTTCAGATAACCTTGTGTGTGTCGCTGACATGGCAACTGATGCTACTCCAAATCCTGGCAAAAATTATGGAATCACCTCTCTTGGAGGAAGATCTTTCAATTGTTTAATTCTGTAGAAAAAAAGTTAATCATAATCATGTCAGAAAACTTTTAAATCATTAAGAAAACAATAAAATAATATACTTACTGTAGTCAGTCACAATTGTATGGAATAACTAAATTCCGTGGAAAATATTATGGAATTATGAAAAAACACTGCACCATTAGTACGTTGCACCATCTCTGGCTTTTATAACAGTTTGAATGTTTTGAGGACTTAACTAGTGAAAGACTAGTATTTTTCATCAATCCATCTCCAACTGTCTGTTATTGCTGTTACCAGATCAGCTTTTCAGGTTGGAGCCTTGTCATTGACTAGTTTCTTCAATTTCCACCAGAGATTTTCAACTGAATTGAGATCTGGACTATTTGCACGCCATACCATTGGTATTAGATGTATTATCATATTAAAAAAATGAAGTCATCATCACCAAACATTCTTTGAGCTGATAATAAGAAATAAGAAAAGAGTCCAAAATTCCAATATAGACGTTGGCATTTATTGAAGATGTAATGACTGCCATCTTCCCTGTGCCTTTACTGAACTTTTATGAACTTTACTGCACCATACAACAATTCATATGTTTGTACATTTTATAAAATGTAACACAGAAAAGAGTGGGATGTTGTCTTTCAATATTGTGATTACAGTGGGGTGTCTCAAGGGTTTGCTTTTTCTAAGTTTCTGTCATTCAGACAGGAATAAGATAAAGATATATAAAACAATTTTTTCTATGCTATTATAAATATTAAAATCTGGCCATTAAAGCAAAGGGACATTGAACTTCACATACCTTTACAAATTGGGCATTGGTGCACGCACTGTTCTAGAGGTTCCTGGTTTTAACTCGTCATGGACTTCATGTGTCATATGTTTGCATCTTTCTCTGTGTCTATGTGGGTCTTCTCTGGGTACACTGGTTTTATCCCACATTGTAATGACGTGTATTAGGTTAACCCAGTTGATTGTTAGTGTGAATGTTGGTGATTATGATTACAGGTATAAACATGATCCTGTCGTCAATATAACCATGAATGCATTGCTGACACATTAAGTTAAACAAATCAGCATTGGTTTTGATTAAACAATTTAGTCAATTAAAGCAGTGTTCGACAATCTACCAGTTGTTTCAAGATTTACGTATTTTGTAGATATGAATAAATAATAGTGTTTTCAAAGTTTATCACTGTGTTAGACGCAACAATATAATGTCGGTACCATCCTGAGCAGAATACAGCATTGCAATAAATTGTAGGGCATAAAATATAAAAGTCTTTATACATATTCATACTGGCAACATTAGCCAAGTTTATCATAACTGCTAAAAATCAGGTATTCACAATCACAGATCATTACCTGTTATAAATATAGTCAGTTTAAACTCAGCAGACTCACTAGTACTGGTAATGGTATTATGGCATGTAGGTTCTTGCCAATAAATTAAAATGTTTGTCAGTACATTTATAGTGCAAAGATATAGATTTATAAATTTAAGCTATAAATATACAATACAAAGCTTTAATAACAATGTGATCTTTCTAATTAAATTATTTTCATTAATCAAACAATGAATGGTATACAGTATCTATGAATTGTCAATTGATTTCTGGGTTTTTATTGTTAATAATAACACAAAGAATTAGAAGATCCAAATTCTATCATCTTTTTTTCCATTACCACCCCTGTCTTTTAAGTTTTTGCCATGCTATTGTAATGGTATTGAGATACTTTAGGCAGGCATCGCATAGAAGTCACAACTTAGAGTGATGTTATCACAATACCAATAATGCCTTCCAGATGGTAGGAGATTAAACAGACTGCTGCTGTCTGTAACCGTTATCTGCAGCTGGTAATTCTGCAGTCATTATGCGCTGTGCTCTTTCGATGATTCCCTGTAGAGAGTTCTCATTAGCACTGATACAACTAAACAATACATACAGTTCAAGAAACTGAGAGCTAAGCTAATTGCTTATTTAGTTTTTTGCAGGGATTTGAACCCTGGACCCTCTGGGTGTTAATTCAGTGTCTTAACCATTGTGCCACCAGTCACATAATTGTATTTAAACTTTTCAGTGAACAGACTTGATAGTTCCAGTTTAACAGTTCTGTTTGTTCCTTACTGTTTTGTCGAATGTATGTTAAATGTTTTCCCTTCTATATACAGGTTGACCATTGTGTTTTTTGCCTTGTCCGGCCTTGACGTTCTTGATGCCTTGGATGTTATAGACAAGCCCAGTCTGATCGAGTGGATCTACTCATTACAGGTTCTACCCACAGAGGACCGTAAGACCTGAGTCTTGTTTATATATAGTGAACTGAAATTGATAGTAAATTGCAGCAAGGACTGAGTATGCCCACAAGGTCCTTATATAAAATACAATATAAATTACAGTACATAATCTGATCAGACATGGCATTAAAACTGACACTGAGATGTGAAGTGAATACTGGCATTGTGAGTAATGTTCTTCTTGGACATCTTTAGTTAGAAGTGAATGTGAGAAAACCCACCAAATATCCCAGAGGCGAATTTCCTCCAGTCTGTTGTGTAAGAGTGCTAAACATCCATTCCTGCATTTTAGGCCTGAAACATGGTACAAAAGAAGTTGGGATGGTAAAGCATTTACCGCTTATTGTAACATTGCCGTTCGTTTTCATCGCACCTAAAAGTCATTTTGGCAGAGGATGCAAAGGATGCGATTTGGTGTTTGTGTTATTTCGTCAAATTCTTCCTGCAAACACTTCTTAAGATGTGCAACATTACGCTGTCATGTATCACATTTTTGTTCCAATTTTTTCTCCACACATTCTCTACTGGGGACAGATCAGTATTCTCCCCCTTTGTAATGTGCTTAGCTTGTGGTTTTGCATTGTCTTGTTGAAAAAATGAATGCACGTCCTTGGAAAAGGTAACGTCTTGAAGGCAGAATATGTTGCTTTAAAACTTGTGTACTTTTCAGCATTATTACTGCCATCACAGAAGTGTAAATGACCCTAACCAAGGGCAATTACACAGCCCCATGTCATGACAGACCCTGATTTTTGCTGATAACAGCCTTTTTCATCTTTGGACAGGAGCACATGGCGTCCATTTTTGAAATACAGATTCATATGACCGCAACATAGGTTTATAAGTCCAAAGAAAATCCCTGGATGCTGCTTTTGTACCAAATCATGATTAAAATCGCCTGTTGACATCACCTGTTTGAAATAATCTAATTCTTTAGATTTTTTATTCATTACTAACTCTAAATTGCCCCTGTTTTTTGTAATGTGTTGCAGTCCTGAAATACAGGAATGGATGTTTATTAATAAATTAAATTTAGCTGATCAGACAGGTTCATACTGTTTGTCAAAGGAACTGTACGGAATATTGTCTCTTTTTTTTATTATGCATTTTCCATACTGCCCCAACTTGTTCTAATTTGGGCTTATATAATATGTTTCTTTCAGGTGCTTTAATTATGTTATCTATATCTGCTTTGAAAAATCTGGTGATTTCTTTTAGTTTATTTTAAAGCAGAAATATAGAAACTTGTCCAGCACCACTGTGTGAAACAGTGATATACAGTAATACCTAAGGACAGGTTGTACATTTTTTTTGTGTAAACATGGAATTATTGTTATAATTATTATGTATTATACAACATATATTGGTAGGGGATGCTTTTATAGAGCTGATATATTTACTATGACTTCAGCATTACTTTTAGGTCATTTTCAAACTTGTGTTTAAAGTGCAAGTTAATGATAGTGAGGATCACTGTAGTATTGTTCTGTCTGTCTTGCAGGGTAACCATTAGCACATTAGATGGCAGTGTTGATGTATTTCTTTTTGACTGTACGTGTTCCATGTGTTTTTAAATCCTGTTTTTATTGTTGACAGAATCCAATCTTGGACGTTGTGGCTTTCGAGGATCATCATACATAGGAGTTCCCTACAATGCCTCAAAGGTTGCTTTTTTTATATTGCTAATGAGGAAATTAAAGTCAGTCACAACACTTTACAAAAGATGTATTATTTCGAATGGTAAATACCGTAGCGTAATTGCTTTGTTTAGCTGTTTGCCCAAAATGTTAATAGATGACATAAATAGCACATTAACCTAGTAATGCATCATCCCCTATATGACTTTCTCTTTCACTGGTAACCCAGGATGGTAAAAAGCTTCATTCGTAAATTATAACCTTACAAGCTCTTTATAATTTATAATGCATTAACAGATTCTCAGTTCATTTTGTTTCCTATAAGAATCTGGAGAACTGCTTCTGAAACCAGTTTAGCACTGTGGCCAGTTTGCACACACTAATGAAATCTCCCACACGTATTTAATTAATAACACATTGATTTAAAGAGAAAACAATTACTTGTGAGATAAAGGTTAGGTTAAAAACCTAAAGCATCTATAAACCCATTTATTTGAATGTTGAAATGTTTGTCAGGAATTGCTGTAGACATTTGTACCTTGTTTAATAAAAGGTGCAAGTTAGGCTTTCGAATTATTCATTTTAACCCATGACCATATTTGGTGATTATTTAATTAAACTTAGGTTAGGTGGGGCATTTAGCTCTGCTTGGGTATTGGTTAATCACAGTGAAACTTAGTATAGACTTTTCATTAGTAATTGCACAGTGAAGTGCTCAAATCTTTAAGCATTTAGACAGATCTGTCAGATTAATGATACAAAGCATAACTATCAGTCAGTTAGTTAGTTAGTAGACACAACTACAACATACATTTCTCATAATTACGACATTTTCTAACATATGTTTTGGTGATGATGACATGTTTGTTCTGCATGGTAGCATCTGTTATTTACACGATTACAAAGATTTAATAATTTGACAAAGCCATGTTCAGACTGGGCTGGGGGAGTATTGGGGCTTAGTGGTCTAATGCACTGGCCAACTACTGCAAAGACAACGATTTGTGTCCAGTTGGAACCTCCAGTGGGTGGGGCATCACGTTCAGACTCGCACGACACTGCAGCAATGTCTGTTCTGGGCATATTTATAACTGTGCTCTGTTTTCTCTGGGGATAGAACCACTCTCTCAATCCAGACAAGGAAAATTGAAGGTTAAGACGAGTTAGAAATGATAAACTTTTAATTTCAGTATCCATGTATAAAAGATGTTTGTATTTTGGCTGAGACTAGAGTACTGAAATAAATAGTTGAACTTCTCATTATCATTCATCTCATATTTGAACCTTTCATAGTGCATTTTTGTTGTGTGTCTGACCTTGTATTGAATATTTTTTAGGGCCCTGGAACTACTCATCCGTATGACAGCGGCCATGTGGCTATGACCTACACTGGCCTGGCCTGTCTCATTATTCTGGGAGACGACCTAAGTCGGGTTAATAAGGAGGCTTGTTTGGCAGGCTTAAAAGCCTTACAGCTGGAGGATGGCAGGTGACTATACATTTTGTATCTAGTGCTATAAAAAAGACATTTTCACACAGCAGCATCACACAAAGTCAAGCCTAAACCCCAAGTGGGCAGCAAGAGGAAGCAGTGTCAGGAAAATCTCTTTAAGTTGCACAAGGAAGAAATTTTAAAAGGAACCAGTTTCAAACGGGGAAGTTTGCCAGAGTGAATAGAAACAAAGTCATCCATAACTTCCTGTTTATAGTGATTTATAATAAATGGGCTTCATGACCAAATATATTTAGTCACTCATTCACATTGGGAAAATTGGGGAGTGCTCAAATGAAGTGACCTTGATATACCGTATTTTTCGCACCATAAGGCGCACCGTATCATATCATGCTAAAACATGCGGTCTACAAAAAAAGTAAAAGAAGCGAAACGGTGATTTTACTTTATTCCACTATTTAACAAAACACTCACGTTATTTTTAATCAAACTTCTCCCACAAATCCATCAAAGCCCTCATCTTCTGTGTCTGAATTGAACCACTAGGCTATTTCGCCATCAAACTCATCACGAGGTTCTCATCATGAGGTTAAAGCTGGCTACTTATTCTCAGCCTGCGATTCATTTGAAATAAACTGAAGGCACATCGTATTTTTTAATAAGTTACATATCTTATTACCCAAGTCTCATAATTTACAGTCACAGTGGTGATTTAACATGGCATGTTCGAATTCCATCGTCCTTATAACTGTAAATCCGCAAAACCGCACCAGCACATGGCTATTGAAATCTCGGACAACAGTTAAAGTAGAAACCCTAGCCCAGGCATCCATTCACGTACGATGGTGTGTTCTTTGGTTAGTTTACGTACTGTACTTATTACGTAATGTTCTCTGATTGGTTTACACCCTGTACGTATTACATAATGTTCTCTGATTGGTTTACGCACTGTACATACTGTACCTATTACGTCCCTGTGTCAGACGAAATGGACCGACAGTCAATGAAGCGGAGCGCTTACCAAAGTATCACAACAATACAGAACAATAGATTTTGGAACTCCGTACACATATAAGGCGCACCGGATTATAAGGCGCATGTCCGGTTTATGGGAAAATGTAAGGCTTTTATGTGCGCCTTGTAGTGCGGAAAATACAGTAGTTCCAGATGTGTAGATAACCATATGAGAAAGTCTAAAACAACCACAGTTGTAATGAACCTGCATGGAAGGGTGTACAGGTATGTACAATTTAACGACCATTCAATTAACGTCCGTTCTCTTTATACCTAAGGTCTTAAAAATGGGAACACACTATAATAGGAAAAATCTGTCTTTTAACTTTGGATGTTGCAGCCATAAACAGTTGGTCAACCAAACGAACCTGTGGAACCCATACAGAGACTCTCAGGGAGCTCTGTGTGTGTCTGTCCGTGTGTGTCTGTCCGTGTGTGTCTGTCCGTCCGTGTGTGTCTGTCCGTCCGTGTGTGTCTGTCTGTCCGTGTGTGTCTGTCTGTCCGTGTGTGTCTGTCTGTCCGTGTGTGTCTGTCTGTCCGTCTGTGTCTGTCTGTCCGTCTGTGTCTGTCTGTCCGTCTGTGTCTGTCTGTCCGTGTGTGTCTGTGTGTCCGTCTGTCTGTCCGTGTGTGTGTCTGTCTGTCCGTGTCTGTGTCTGTCTGTCCGTGTCTGTGTCTGTCTGTCCGTGTCTGTGTCTGTCTGTCCGT
>JAUZST010003444.1:0-17157 GCA_034779995.1 Parotocinclus haroldoi | reverse complement strand
TATAATATGGTATATTCTAACAGCTCAATTAAATTCAATTACTACTTTGGAAAAAATGGTAATTTGCACAATGTTTAGTCAGACAGCTCAGTATATTAAGTGTTTTATATTTGTTCACTTAGCGTTAAGTCACTTTTACCTAAAACCTTTCCGGTACATCAAGCGCAAATATGTAATCGTCATACAATATTTATATCGTCAACTTGTCATGAGTGCCACAGAATTAAGCTAGGTGGTTGAACACTAAGGATTCAGCACCAATGGAACCAAGATTTGTCTGATTAGCAATCCAATGATTCTATATGGTCCCTTACCATATCAGAAAAAGTTTTGATGGGATGAACAATGCAAATAAATAAAAGCGAAGTCCTTTACATTTACTTTTATTTAACTGCAGTCATTATGTCTCAACGGTCAACGTCATCACATTCATTAATAAACATCTATTCCTGCATTACAGGCCTGCAACAGATTCCTAAAAAAGTTGGATAGGGGGCAATTTAGGGCTACAAATTAGGTAAACATAAAGCAAAATAATGGTGTGATTTCAAACAGGTGATGTCGACAGGTGATTGTAATCATTATTTGGTACAATCAGCAATGGCTGAGTCATGGAGCAAAGGTGGGCAGAGGATCTCCAGGATCTCAACAAATGCATGTGAAATATTAATGAAATAAAATACTGCACCAAGTCATTCATCAACAGCTGATAGAACCACACGGGCAAGGGATTATTTATCAATCCTTTATAAAGCACTAGAACACATTCCTACAGTCACAAATCCCACTTAAAACTTTACTGTCCCAAAAAGAAGCCTCATGTTAAACATATTCGGGAAGCAGTCTCAAGTTCTTTTGGCTCTGAGGCATCAGGGATGGACCATCACTCAGTGGAAACAGGAATTGTGGTAAGATATTTCAGATCTTTTTCTGCAATGTCCCAACTTTTTTTGAGTTAGGATGTACTTTAGGGAACGCTATTATTCTGGAACAGCAACTTGCCAACAGCCACATGCAATTTGACCAAGGCTGTCCAAAACACAGTATGTATGTTTGCTATACGCCACGTGATTATTTGAAAATCACAAAGCTTTTGTGCTTTGATACAAACAAATTTGGATTTTAAAATCCTGCAAGACATTAATATTATTGAATTTATACACAATATTATTGAATTTCATTATATTTATTACATAACATTCTTCATTATAAATGCTTTAAAAATGTATTCCATATTGAATTTTTTTTCCATTTTAAAAACAAAACAAATCGTCATTTGTCCATGGATTGCCAAACATTTGCAAATTAATGTATGTAAAACATACAATACACATTCTGTATGTATTCCAGGGTATTAGTATCATTTTAAAATAGAAGTATTTTACAAGGAAAATGTATTCATTAATATAGAAACACACGAAAGAACGAATTATACACAAATAAATGCATGTAAATATATAAGTGACTGCCCATGTTGGTAGGCCTGCATGTGTGTGCTTGTGTGTGTGTGAGTGCACAGTTGTATACACCTCATTTCAAGCACAATTAACTTGAAATGGAGTGCTGTAGGATCAATAGTCCCCAGTTGAGCCCCAGTCCTTTCTATGTCTCTAGAAATGACACACATATGGTAATGGAGGCAACCTAACAGCCACACAGACGATTTAGCATCCCCGTTCTGAGATCTGCCTGAATAACAAACAGTGGGACACCTCTGCAGGAACCATATTCTTTCATTCAGGCCTCAGTTAATCTACAGGGGAGTGCAATACAGTATTTAAAGATAATGAAAGGGGGTATTACAATGGCTTTTGTTTCCTCTTGTTTGTTTTTTGCTCTTGCCTGTAGGATATTCCCTCTTGAATAGATCTGCATTTAAACGCCCGTGATGAACTTGACGAAAAGGAATAACGCATACATTCAATTTCTTTTAGGCCACATTTAGAAGTGCAAGCGAGCGTTGTGTGTGCAGCTATTCCCAGTGGGCTCATCCTGCAAGACTTATCGAGAATTCATTCCAGCTCAGACTGAATGAGATGGAAACAGCAGTTTTGGAGGATGCACTCGGGACTTTGTTTTATTTCCGCTCCTGTAATGGTGCCAGAACAGAGAGCTGCGTTTCGATGCCTGCTGCATTTCTCACAAAAAAACACACCCACCTCACACTGCTCGCTCCAGGATTAAATGCCGACAAGCCTCACAAGAAACACTTTTTTAAATGTCCTCAGAGCATGCATTTGGATAGGCTGAGGGTGTGTGCTTACTGTTTGTGCGTTTTGGTCGGTGAGTTGCTCACAGACTTTGGAGAGCTGAAATCTTGACTAGTGAAGCACTTAGCAGCACCCAGAAAGTGACAGCTGCTACTGTGGTTGAGTAAACTTACCCATCTGGTTTCAGCTCCTCAACTAAAGGCGCTCATTTGTTCATTCCTTTCTGATAACATTGTCACTACAAGCAGTACAAATACTCACACATACACACTTGATACATCATTGGAAATATTTTATATTTTGCCTGCTCTTATGATTGAGGAGGATTTCACTAAATTTCAGATAAACTAAAAAATTCACTCAATTTTATTTTATTAGGTACACCTCCTTAATTCTGTATTGTCCATTATATCATTTAGCATTTAGCATTAATCATATATATATATATATGATTCCATCTGTTTCTCTACACAGGACCAGGACAGTACTATTTGGATGCGTGGATCAGACACAGCAGTGCTGCTGGAGTTTTGAAACATTGTTGCACCTTGTAGATGTAAAGTCACAGACAGAAGCTCATGTGTTGCTGCACAGTTGTGTAAGTGATCCTAAGGTGTTTAAACATTGAGGTGTCCGATCCATTTATTTCAATTTGTGACACTTGTTTATACATGAATGTAAAGCTGCTTTGTGACAATGTCTATTGTAAAAAGCGCTATACAAATAAAATTGAATTGAACTGAATTGAATTTATACCAGCAGAACACCAACAAACCACCAGCACCACATCAGTGTGACTGCAGTGCGGAGAATGATCCACCAATCCAAATAGTACCTGAGGAAAGGGGACAGAAAGCATGTAGAGAAGCAGATGGACTACAGACTCTAACTGCTGAACTACAAAGTGCGTATATAATATATGGTACGTGGAACTGTTAAAGTCAATAACGAGTATAGAAACAAGGAACTGTACCTAATAAAGTGATTAGTGACTGCATGTTCATATTTCACTAAAAGATAATCCCCATATTCTTTGCATCTTGCCTGACACTCTATTTAGAAGTGGTTTTGTACCCTAACCCACTTATTTGAAACATTTCTTTTATATAACTGATTAAACAAAATCCACTGATCATTAAGCCTTTTTCTGTAATTCATTGGCTGATTGCTTGAACCTGGCATAGTTACAGGATCTCACAAAAGTGAGTACACCTCTCACAAATATTTTTATTATCCCTTTTGATGGGGTAACACTGAAGATATGAAGCTTATATTATGTAAAGTAGTCAGTCTACAGCTTGTATAAATGCTGTGCCCTCAAAATAACTCAACACAGCCATTAATGTCTGAACCGCTGGCACCCCTAATATTTTGTGTGGCCACCATTATTTTTCAGCACTACCTTAACTTTTTGGGAATGAGTTCACTAGAGTTTCACAGGTGATGACATCATAGAGCTGGTGGATGGTAGAGACCTTGCGCACCTCCACAGATGCTTAATGGATTAGGTCTGGAGAATATGCTTGGCCAGTCCAGCACCTTTATCCTCAGTTTCATTAGCAAACAGCACTCCTCTTGGAGGTGTGTTTTGGGTCAATATCATGTTGAAATTCTGCCCTGCCATGCTCTGCCTCAGTATGTACACGTTGGCATTCATGGTGATCTGATCATCTGTTCCAGACCCCCAGAAAATCCACACTCCTTTTACAGGTTCATTCTGAATTACAATGGGGATTCATTCTAACGAACGACTTACGAACTTACTTGATTATGTTTTATGCCTACTGTTTTCACCTCTGTTGTGCAAAGTGATGCTGGGAGTAATTTCGAATGCAACGAAGCTAAATGTCACTAAACAATTGGCCACATGCTGTTGGAGGCAGCGATATCCTCTGGAGATGTGACTTCTCTCATTTAACAGGCATCCTATGGCTCTGTATAAAAAAAAGAGAAGTATGTTGAATATTTCTCATATCTTTGAGTGACAAGACAGAAGAACAGGGACAGTAGGTTGCTACAAGGCGAGACTTGAATAGCACACAAGGGTGGAGGGGTGTCCCAGACAGTTTAAGATTTGAAACATCAAGATTTGCTTCCATTAAGGAACCATGAGGAATTCAGTGTAGAAGTCATCAGTTATAGATACTTGGATGATAATATTCTAATAATTATATACTGAACTGTATTAAGGTGGATGTTAAATAAATAAAACTAATAATAATAATAGTTTCTAAAAAAAAGTGTCCCTTAGTGTGTGACTGTGTGTGTGCAACAATAGATTGGCACCCTGTTAAGGTTGTTACTGCCCTTGTGGCCAGAGTTGGCAGGTGGTCACCGGCTGGACCGCGACTCCATGTTAATATAAATAATAATAATAATAATAATAATAATAATAATAATAATAATAATAATAATAATAATAAATTCTGGACTTTTAAATCTAAAAAGACGTCATCAAAAGCTTTATAACAGTATATGACACAAAGTACATCAGGTCATGAATACTCCCTTTTTGCCACAGGGGATGAAGCATATGGGTGGGCACTGCCCAAAGGGTTAATACTGATGAAATGCCAACAGACTTGTCTATAAATAGGTGAGTGCACATGGAGCACAGGATTTTTCTGCCACTGGCTCATTTCAGATTCAGCTAAATGTTTCACAGAATGGCGTAACACACAGGCTGCCTAGCAGGGGGTAAATTAGTCCTCTGTGTTGAACGATCAAACAATTACAAAGTCAAGGATGAGGCCAGAAAAAGAAACCACAACAGCATGGAATTTTTAAATGCACAGCACTTTGTAACTTTTCTCTAGGTCTTTCTGGGGGAGTCTACTGTATCTTTTCAAACAAAATACTGCCCCCCTAAGAATTGTCACTTTACAAGTAAAAGTCTACCAGATTGAAAGTTCATTTAAAAAAAAAGTCTCAATTGGCTTTTTGATACCATATGGAATCGGTCCTTAAGTCATCAGCGAGCACAATGCGGGCACCGTTCTGGGAGCTGCCATTGACTTTACAATTTTCAGCTATTTGTTGCCATCTGCCTCAGTGACCGAACGTACACCCCTGTTCTCAATCTTTCAACCCTTTCTCCTGCTGTTATTTATTTTCTTTTCAATTAAAGAGTTTGAATGTGCAAGAGTGAAATTGCTTTCCTTTTAATTAGCTCTTTTAGTATGGAGGTTTCTCAATGCAATTGTTCTCTATCCTGCCAGCGTTTTTCATTTTGATAAAGTGAGGATCCCATTTCAGTGTGGTGATTGAGCGAGAACTGGGCCAATTTTTTCTTCAGTCTGATTTTTTTTTTTGCCTTTCATAATGATGGAATGACACCGAGTGTTCCCCTGACTTTCTCCTATCATTCAGATATTTTCAGTGCGAGTCATTTATGCCATTTATGTAAATGTTTCTTATCCTTTTCATTGCAGATTGAACAGCGCAGTAAAATATCAAGTGTACGTCCTCCATTTAAATCTTTCTCAAGCTGAGGCACTACTGCCTGAACTTTACTTCAACACATGATGTGGTTTAATGTCATTCTGAAGTTATGGAAAATACGGGTTAATAAAGCAAATCAAACAAGTTTACGATAGAATTTAGCTGTATTAAGCTGTTTGACAGCAATTCCTATTTTCAAAATGAACCCTTAACTGATGCAGTGCTAAGCAAAAAACTTACTAAATGTTTGTAATGTACCATAGTTTTACCACAACACTGAGATCATTAGACTTGTCAGAGTGTACTGTGAATAAAATGTTCTTACGCTCTTATACGTCAAAATGCATGTTTTGTTGATTTAAAAAAATAATCAAATAGAAATTTTGAAAGTTCCAGCAGTGAACATATATTAGGCACTATTTTAGCATTTACTTATCAGCCAGGGTTTATTCTCTGCCATTGTCTGATCTCTATAATCATCTGTTAATGTCTGATCTCCTTTTAGCCCCCTCTGTTGAAGCCTCACACCAGGCTACGAGG
Source organism: Parotocinclus haroldoi (assembly GCA_034779995.1). NCBI lineage: Eukaryota > Metazoa > Chordata > Actinopteri > Siluriformes > Loricariidae > Parotocinclus > Parotocinclus haroldoi. The sequence goes on along the minus strand of JAUZST010003444.1, from coordinate 10,966 downwards.
AGCATAAGGAAAATTAGCTGCACCTGAATGACAAGGCAGAGACTCCCAGTGGGTCTGTGATTGGGACACAAACGCCCTTTTAATAGACTTACACCTCATTTGGCCCCTAAAACTGACTGAAGGGTCCCTGGGGTAGAGGCCGGGCTTGGATCCCTCCCTCTGCTCGCAGTGAAAGACGACCGTTTGATTTGACGGCCCTTCCCAACCAGAAGGGTTCCAGAGAGGACAATGCTCCCCTCTCCCTTTCAGAAGCAGTGGCTTTTTGTTAAGACCATCAGAAATAATGTGTCACATTGAAGGATAAAAAAAATGCCTCGTGTTTTCAAAAGGGGTCTTTTGGTAGCAGGTCTTCCAAAAGAGCTCTGTTGATAGACATTGAAATTATTGATTTGGACCTTAGAATACAGCTTGATACAGCTTGTATAATAATGCATAGTTCAACAGAGGTTAATAGCTTTTGTTTGGTGTAAAACTGGGGGATCAGACTGCAAAACAAAGCCAAATCACGGTAATTGTAATAATGGTGGGAAAAAAAGTACATTTACATCAAAAAAGTAAATTTGGCAGGTAATTTTGAGAAAGTTATGTGTTTAAAATTGACTCTTGAACAATAAAAATAAATCACACCGGTCATTCTCTGCCCTTGCAATATTTATCGAGGCTGATTTTCTTCTGTAACTGAAACATTAAATGACAAAGAGAGCTGATCAAGGTTTAAAAGTAAACGGTTGTTTGGTCAGATGACAAATAGTGCAGTTGCAGTGATACGCTGTATACTTGATCATTGTGCCTTTTAAGAAACCCATGAAAAGACTACAAATTGAATTCTCGAGTGGGATAATATTTAATCAGGGGATGCTGATCTCCTTTGAGTCATTGTTTTCCCCCCACATTTCATTTGCTGACATGCCTGACATTGATGCTTAATTACGTTTAAAGAGCCACTGTGCGGAGCCTGTTCTTCTCAGCTAATTCAGGAACGCTGCCGGTCCTCCCCCATGGGTGTACAGTTTCCATTTTAAGTGGGGCTGCTGAACAGAATTTCAGTAGCCACTGAACTCCCTGAGTTAAAATTCTGTTGGGGTTAAGTGGTCCCTGAGCTCATGCCACCTATCTCTGCCCAAACAGGACAGCTGGGGACCCTGCTGCTGCAATGGAAATCATCACCCTAACCCAGCAACCCCCCCCCCCCCACACACACACGTGCACATCAACCAACCCACCCCTTCATTGCCGCCTTTCAGTGTGAATATACTACAGACGGCTCGGCTGTAGCTCTGGAATGGTAGATTTATTTCTCCTGTTAGATCTGCAGTTGTCTTTCTTTCTTTTGTTATTTGCTGCCAAGCTGAGTTTTAAGTAAACGTCATTCTGGTGGGTGAATTTAACTGGAAATGTATCCGATACAGCATATCTACGCTGCAACTGACAGAATTAAGTATATACCCTTATGCAGAGCAACTGACAGCTGCTAAAACTTTAAAATGGACCGTCCAAACAGTTGGGGCTGTTCTGAATACTGTATATCTACTGAGGTGGCCAGCAGGTGCCGTCTCGGCGTAGTTTATCATGCATCATTTGTCATAGTCCTCTGACATTAAGCATTTTTGTCTCATTTGGTCACCATGTCTATGGTTATTCTTAAGCCTTTCACTCTCACGTGTGTCTTACTTTAAGTGTGGCAATGACAACAGAGGCCATATTGCTTGTTTTCCAATAATGTCTCCAAAAATGAGTACGCATAGTACAGTGCAAACGTTTTCTATTCTATTAGATATATGATTGCTTTATCAATGGTATAACGACCATATATAATTGTTTCCCAGTTTCTTTATTAAACTACAACCAGCGATTTTTATGCAGTATTAAAACGTGGAAAGAATATCAGGAAAAACAGCTTCTATAGGCTATAGAGATAAGTATTAAATATTTCATCCCCTTAAACTTGAGCAATAGCAGCATCCCAATAGCAGCATGGATGCCAAGTTGACTTTTCTGCAATCCGAAGAAGCATTGATCTTTTTTGGAAGTGGAGCAAGGTGATGATAGGCCATGAAATTCTTAAGATTGCAATAAAGATCAGTAGAAAAGAGTATTACGGTGTGATTGATTCAAGTTGTTGGGTCTGGCGGTTGACAAGATGCTACTGATGATACTGTATAGTCATTACCATTGCTAAAAGAACAAATCAAACTGATGTGTAAAAGACAGGCATTCATAATATTAAAATGCAAGAATACAGAAAAACCCTGTGATCTTGCTTCGATTATCGTTTTTTATGAGATAAAGTTAATCAACTGTAATTATGAAATTACAGTTATGAAACTGAAATTACAGTTTCATGCAGGAAACGAGTTACACATACATTTAGGGTTTGTATAGTCATAAGCTTAAGGCTACTTTAAATTCTGTGACTCAGTAGCAATAAAAAGTTATATGAAATACCAGAAAATCCTTATAAACCAATTATTTTACATAAATATATATCACTGCACATGTAAGATTTATATATGATTGTGTGTGCATGGTAGTGATGTGTGGTCCTATTGTGAATTCTGTCTGGTTCTACGTAGTGTGAGCTACTGTAACTAAATGTAAATTCATTGTATTTGCACGCATAGTTGGCCATTAAAGCCTGATTCTGATTTAATTATTATTATTTTTCACATTTGTGCGTCTCTAGTCGCCAAGACCCCACAGCACCAAAAAAGTTGCACAAAGTTCCGGTTATTTTGTAGAAGTCGTCCTTCTCAAGGGTAAAAAGTATGAAAAGAGTCTGAGATGACATTCTCTTGGACAGGTAAGATCTAACAGGTTTCATTCACAGTAGGGGATTGACTGCAGCTGCAGGTTTTGTAGTGATTCAATCCAAGTTTTGTTGGGACTCAGGGTTTGGCAATCTCATTGAAAGAGCTCAAGTGATGCTCTGACCCTGGTCTGCTTAAACTCTTCAGTATCCCACTGTCAGATGGCACTCAACTCTGATATTCATGTGTGTGTGTGTTCAGAGTATGAGAATAGCGCAGAATAGTCCACCTTTTCTTCCAGAGTCTCAGCCCAGCAGGTTCACATTAGGGAAAATTTGTTCCACAATATTGCTGCCTCCTGCTTCTCTCCCACGCTGGAGGCCTGCACAGAAGGTGGAGGCAGAGATTTGGGCGATGGCCAAACCCTGTGTACCCGTCACTCGCTCCTTGCCGTGTGTCGAGGACAGGATCCCCGCTGGTCCTTTTTGCAACCATGCAGACTCCCTGCCTGTCAGAACAAATGCTGGATCGTGGAAAATAAACTTATCTCATTCGCATGACAACACGTTCCCTCAGGTTATAATGCGATGCCAGTTTTGAAGAATCAGGCAGGGTCAATTGCTCATTTCCAGCGCAGGGAGGATGTCTATCGATGGTAATGGCTGCCTCAGCATGTGCGGCACGCTGGAATAGATAACGTCTGCACTTTTCAATTTGCGGACCCACAAGTATCTATTCTGTATGTGCACTTTGGTATGATTTCACCATGTCAATTTCTTTGACAAAGTTACAGAGTTATATATTGACCACTTGACACTATAATAAATGAAATGATTAAAATTGACCTCACCATATTGATATTACATTAAGATTTGGTTTACATATTTAAACAGGGACAATTGTAGCTGTAGAGGGTTAAATGCTACCTATACTAGGTTCATCATATTTATACAGCCCAATTAAGAACTAAAACTGACACAAAAATCTAGACAACAAATAAGCAAAAAAAAATTACAAGAAGTCAATATGAGTTTCTATCTAGCTGAATGAAAATGATTATTTTCGGTCACTATATTGGTATACAGTATATGGAGGCCTTAATCAAAACTACTTTGCATTTCTGATCTTATATGGGGGTATGTTGACGATACAGATTTGCTGTTGTACAGGTAAACTGGTCCAGTTTCGAAACTCTACAATATGTGCACACACAATACGATGTATTTCATGGTAAAGTGCACACAGTGTAACAAAGCAAAGCAAAGTGCATACATAACATAATGCTAAATAGACACGTGGTACAACATAATGCACACAGTGCAACATTTACTGTACATTTATATCATTTAACAGACGCTCTTATCCAGAGCAACTTACAATTGATACCATTTTACAGTCCAAGCAATTGTACATTAAGGGCCTTGCTCAGGGACCCAACAGTGTCAACGTGGCTTAGATGAGATTTGATCCCTGGACCTTTTGGTCTATAGTCCAGAGTCCCAACAAAACAAAGTAAATTGCACACACAATTCCACAGTTAAACATCATGTAGTATTGTACAAATGTAGTATAACAAAATGCACTTCAGTGCACACAGTCCATAATACAACATAATTATGTAAAATCCCCTCATTGTGCTAAATTAGTTTAGCTTTGAAAACTAAAAGTATAATAACATTTAAACAGCACCAGAGGCAACATAACATGCTCGTCAAATTTATTTCTATAGCGCTTTTTACAACGTTGCATTGTCTCAAATCAGCTTTACAATCGAATATGATCTTAAAAGGCCAATCCCAAATTGAGCAAGCCTAGGGTGACAGTGGCAAGAAAATAACTCCCTGAAATTAGAAGAAAGAAACCTTGGGAGGATCAAGACTCAAAAAGGGACCCGACCTCCATGGGTGGCCTAGATATTAATTGAGTAAATACTTAAACGTATATCAATAATAATATTTAAGTTAGTAACATATATAATTCAGCCGTTCACATGGCATTTGTGCTTTTTGGGTTGTAAAATGCTTAAAAAGAAATAGTTTTTCACGATCATTTTACAGATTCTCTTATCCAAGCAGTTGTGGGTCACAGGATTTTCCCAATGTCCCATTTTCTCCATTTATTTGGACATATTTTTTAGTATTTAATTTACTCCACCAAAGCTGAAGAGGTTATTTAAATTATGGTTATCCAACACCAATTATTTCGGTACTGGTGAAGCATTTGTTCCTGAGTTAAATAAACCTAATTAAAGACATAATTAGAGTCAGCTGACTGAACACAAATTGATTTGACGGCTGTTAAACCACACTCAATATAAAAAGCGCTCATTTTAAGCCTCACTCCTAAGAGTTAAGATGTTAGGATACTAGTTTTTGAGATCAGTTAGTCTGGAAAGAGTGACTAAACCATTTTTAACGGGAGAATTTATGGAGCACTTGGGCAACGAAGATCTACCTAAGGGCAAAGTGTAAAATCCTTTGAAATGTCACAGAAATTCCCCCAGATTAGCATAAGCTCGAGCTAGGCATCAGGATATACTGCTAGCCAAAAGACACAAGTAACTGCCAAGAAAGACCTGGCAAATCTACTTTTGCCATGTCAACAATAGAACTCGTTGTCCCACGTTGTTATACACTATATCAAACGTAACATTTCATACAAAGATCTTTTTAAAGAGCTGATGCAGAAATTTGGTGTTAACATGAGGTTTCAAAGATGATGTGCTGCCTTGTGCTTTACACAAAGGTAAGATTTGTTGCCTTGATAACAGAAAGTGACACCTGCCTTATTAGTTATGTTGTCAAATACACTGCTCACAAAAATTAGGTAATATTTCAAAAATGAATACAAAGAGGATTCCAGAGGAACTGCTGGATAATCTGATCCTCTCCACGCCCCATTACTGTCAGTTTTTTCCTTCTTGGGTGACCATACACCCTACTGAACAATCTATGTGGCACTCTGGTCCAGTTTAACATGCCTCTGTTCATCCCCATGAATTTATCACTTACTACTCAATCACCATCATTGATTTTGCATCTCATTTGCGTAATCGAACAACTTTCTTTGATTTTTCATTTGCATTTCTGATGATCTTGTGTAAAAAAGATGCTTTTAAAAAATAATAATTTCCTATTCATTTTGAAATATCCCCTCATTTTTGTAAGCAGTTTACAAAAGTATGCTGGAGCCATGAAATATTACAAGAACTGAAAGCAGATGTTCATGTTAGTCACTCTATTTAAAGTGGAGTTTTACTTCAAATGGGGAGCATATTACTTAATGATGGCTTCATTATATTCATTCACAAAAAAGGGCTCAACAATCACGTTTTTGTGGTCAAAATGTCACTGGCTCATATTATGGTACCTGGGTAGATGTGACCAAAAAAAAAAAAGATCTGCTGTGAAACAGATAAGAGAGATTCTGGCTACTAATTTTGTCATCATTTGTAGCTATGAAAGCCACTTTTTCATTTAAGCAGAGCTTCTAAAGTCAATGTAAATCAGGGAATATTTAGCAAAATGTATACTGAAACCCTAACATAAGCCCAAAGTTGATAATATACTATATATTCAAAATGAAGTACCCCATAGTGAAATATCCCCTAATATTTATGAGCAGTCTGAGTGATGATGCATGGAATATATTTAAATTTCATCCTCTGAGTTTTACATTAACATGGCACAAGAGACATTTCTTTTTGAATAGAAATCAAGGTTTTGCACACTGTGACTGTGACATGATTGTAGTATTTGCGAATGTAAAACAGGTCTTTATGCACTATACATCCAAAGGTTTGTTTACATCCCTCTTAAATTGTGTTATTTTTAATCTTAAAACAAAGTCCATGAAAGAATTGTTGCCAAAATTGACTGGGAACTTGGCTGACTTACAGAATCCTGGGCTTAACTCCACCAGACACTTTTAAGATGAATTGGAGAGGATATGCTTTCACAGATTAGTTTCTCTGTAAGCTGTAATACTTGTTAAGCCATTGTTTTTTGCACTGAATATATTTCCTCCAGATCATCTACAGTGAGGGCTGTGCTACTAGAATTTTTCTCCCAGACAATATACTTAACTCTAGTATCCACTTGAACGAGTTCTTTTGCATTTACATCTTTATGTAGTCTTCAGACCCATTTATTTTTGTGCATTACCTTATGTTGAATCCTTGTGCTATAATACAAAATAAATCCAGTTGTCTTCCACTTTGCTGCAATTAATACCCCATAATGACAAAGTGAAAAACGGATTTTTGGGTATTTCTACAAGTTTTATATTGTAAGCTGTAAAATGCAACATGGCCTACATAAGAAAACAATGAAGAATGCCATAATAAAATCAAGGAAATAATTGAGATTTATAGATAATATAGTATAATATACACTGCTCACAACAATTAGGGGATATTCCAATATGGGGTAATTAATTTTGAAATATCAATTAATTGTTTTGAGCAGTATAATATAGAATAATACAATATAATTAAGAATATAATATTAAGATATTTCCTGTTAGACCCTTGCACCCTGACAAATATAGTTATGTGGGTCTTAAGATGAATGAATGAATCTTTGTGTCCAAAATGTAAGATTTCTAAAAATACTGCATATACTGATACTGTCTTTAAATGAGCATAGCTCCTGTCTGTTCATTGCCATAAATAAAACACCTCACTACTAATGTTTTCACATGAAACTATGCAAAATGTTGCAGAGTGAGTCTTTCTTACATGTCGAGTTCAGCTTTTCCATGTCTCCGTTCTTCTTCTAAATTTTCAGACATGAAAAATGGCTGGAGAATCAGGTGTGCTTAAATCAACTCCGAATCTGGCCCTAGGTTATTAAAGATGCTTCTGTTCCAAGTAAAAACAATTATAATCAATGTTCATGTATTTCCCTACAGATTACCTGTTCCCATTCCTGTAATTAAATAACATGCCTTTGATGAATACATATTTTATAGTACTGATTGTGCATTAAAAATGCATCTGCCCTTTGCCCTTTCATTACAGAAATTGTTAATTGATCCCGAATAAAGTGATTGCTTGTACGTCCCTGGGTGCTGATATGTTTTAGGGTCAGTAACAGTGCCTACAAGCAACCAATGTGTTGTATTGAAACAATGCGGCTTGGGAAGGCTGTACTTTATAGAAAAAATACCTCAGGGTCTATATGATTTCTTAATCTGAGCCAGAGTGGTGATTTATTCATTTAGTGACTCGTTTGGTGCATTTCCTTCTCACATTTGCGTTTGTGTATGCTTCAGGGCTAGCGCGTGTTGGTGGCGCTTGCAGGGTGGGTACGCGCGTGTGCGCGCGCGTCTGTGTGTATGTAGGGGGTGTCTGGAGGGATTGTCAAGTTCTTCTTCATCTTGTGCCACTTAAATTAAATAAAATGAGCCTGGTTCGTGGAAAGCTCAGGGAAAGGTGATAACACAATTAAAGCCCTGTGATGGTTTACCCAGAGAAAGAGGCAGTTGAAGCCCAAGAGACAATTAACTTGGATATAATGAACTCCCTTTTGTTGCCCTTTTTTAAAGTCCCCATCTTGGTTTGACTGCTCTTTTATAGCAGCTCTTACTCGTCTCCACCTCCCCCCTGTTCTCACTGCATCTGAGATGAAAACAGATCATTAGTTAATAGACCCTCTATCACCAGATAGGTCTATTTGGATAGTGACATGAAAGGGAATGAGATAAAAGAAATAGTCTGTAAAATCGGTGATTTGAGGTCATTCCCTTCACATATAGTATTATCAGAATTGTGCCATAACTCTCATATTTCTGGACAGCTGCAAAATAGTATTAACAGCAATGTCAATATTTTAATGTAGCAAACAACAACCTGATGAAATATTACGTCATGCGAACAAATGTGAAAATGAATCCTGAATTATGTAAACATTTTACTGGGCAAGTGATTGCTCACATATGTTTGCTTGTCATCTTGGCAAAATGCACTAAATCTGTAACTATCTTACTATAATGCAAATTATACACTAGACCACTAATAGATAATATTAATAATAAATATAACTTTTTCAATAAGGGATATAATGAGATACTTGCAAATAACAACAAACACTGACTGGCTTTTTTTATAAACGCATCTAACATGAAAGAAATTATAACAAAATAAATTCTTTTTATTCTTTTTTTGCATATATGTCACAATTTTATCTTGTAATTTTGTTTTGTGTATGAGATTAAGCGTATCAGGAACCACGCACCGACAGCTGGCAGAAAAGCTGATCCATGTATCTCTTACAATGTGTCATTTTTAAGAGTTAATTTTTTTTCAAGAGTTAATTATATTTATGTGCAATGCTTGAACATTTGATACAAGACAGTAATCATGGTGTTTGTCATGAAAAAAATAGGGGATATTTCACGAATGCCATATTTCATTTTGAAATATCCGAATAGAAAAGCTTCAAATTTCCAAACATCGTGGAGAACTTTCCACATTACTTCAATTTTAGCTGTTATTTAGATTTGTTGAAATGCTCTAAACAAGAGCAATATATTGATTTTGGTTAATTGTGTGATTTATGGAATATTGTATTTGATGTTTATTGATGATTACAATATTTGAATTCATCCTAACAATCGAGAAACGATGCACACTGAAGCAGAGAATGGCAATCGATTGTTTGTTCATTGATTTGTAATGCTGTTGGTGGGGCAGAGTCACCGATTACTTTTTTAATACTCACTCGTATAATTCCTGATAAACAGTGCTTTCAGGAAACATTCACAAAAGAAGCACGTACCTCGTTGTTGCTGGTTAATGTCCAGGATGCATCATTATCAGGAAACTGTGGAAGAAACTGTGAAGCCAGTAAATATTAACTGAACAACATGTGTTTTTTATCATTTTATTTTGAACGTGTGGCGGTTGTTAGGACAAAACTGTCAAATATTCGAGTTATTTATTAAAGGGTCAGTTATTAAAAAACATTTGACCCCTTCAGTCACTTGGGAGGAGAAACAAAACAAAACAAAACAAAAGAAACCACCAACAGAACCATAAGTCCCGTCCTATATAGTCCAGGCTATTGATTCTCTTCCTAAAATCTTTGAAATGATGTCCTTCTTCCACAGTGGCATCATTATGAATTCATGTTATTTAAGGTGGGGTAAAGGTCTGAGAGGAAAAAGCTTTTCTGCCATTCACTCTTCTCTTCTTAGCGAGACTTTGCTAATACTTGATTAAAATGTTGACATTTTGTTCAGAATTAACCTGATTAAAGTAATTGAATGTAAAAAGACTGCAGTTCAGCAATTCCAGTGATCAAAATGGATGAATTAAGAAAGAAGGTGTTCAAATTGAGCAGACCTCCCGCTTGCTCCTGTCGACTGCTAATTGTGCCATTTAGCTTGGGCAAGGCCACTCAACGCCACTGTTTGGCCTGCCTAATGATGATGCACAATCTCAATCGTTCCCTCGATAATTAAAAACCCTCACCCTCTGCTTTCGCATCAGCTTCCCCTGCAATTGACAGATTCCCACGCTCCAAAAATATCGAGCTGTCTGTCTTCAGGACTCATCTAATCGCTTCTGGCAGAGGATGTCAGGGAAATTACGTTATTTTAGTGTCTGCTCAGTCAGGTATTATTGACCCGGCATTATGTTGCTGCTGTGGATTTTATACTTGAAAGATGCGTCTTTAGGTTGCTGACTTATGAACTGAATTTTTTTATCTGCACCGTCTGGATGGATTAAGCAGGAGCTTATGTTCTGGGTACTGGCTTGCTGGCCGTTGTTCGTAAATGAACCTAGAGAACTGGGTATTTCTTGTCCCTATAGGTCCATGGGACTGACCCTACAAATTATAAAACAATTAAAGAGTTCAGTTCATTAATATGGACATACAAACAATAGACAATACCAAAAATAGTGTATTGGGCAGAACACATTAGTTAGCATGTTGCAAAAACACTTGAAATCATTTAATACATTGTTTTTCTAACATAATTTACATTCTATTTCATTTTGTCATTATAAAATTCAAGTAATGTGAAATTTAAGTCCCTCTGACTCCCCCAGGGACAAGATTTGGTACCTCTCGTATATGTGTGGCTCTAGCACCTGTGTTTTTGTATTTGGATTGGATTAACCGTACGGTCGTGGCTGACTCTCGGTCACTTGATGGATCATCGATCTCCACACATTTCTGTCTTTCATCGATGTGATCCATGAAGTATTTCGG